>CM024241.1:23595344-23656395 GCA_013421045.1 Propylea japonica | reverse complement strand
TTGCAGCCAATGTATCTTCATCTAACTGACCATTTTGTAATTTCTGATTTGGTGAATCTGGCACTTGGACAATTTCTATAAGAAGAATGTGTTAAGTTAAAATATCGTTATTTAAACCGATGGATACAACACCTTCTGGAGCAAAATTAACTTCTTTCTTTTTTTGAGATTTTAATTTTTTTCCTCCCCTTTTCTTTCTATCATAGAATAACCGTTTTCTTAGATTTGTTAGATGTGATCGAACGTTTTCATTTGCTAGGTAACGGCGCTTGTTGTTTGGACCATTTCTCTGCTTTCTTCACGTTGTATTGAACCCTTCGCTAAAATTGTAGTCCTGAAAATATTCCGCCCTGGCCAACTCATTCTTATATTTATCCCTAAATTCCAAATGTATATCATTTAAAAATTTATCAACATATGACAATTTCAGGATTTTGTCGTATGCAACGATAAAACCAAATCAAAACTCATTGTCCAATTTATATTGAGGGACAGTCTATTATCGTTGAAAGTGTTGTGTCCTCTTTCCTAGAAACAATCATATTTGAATATCATGAAACAACACATACGTTCAAAACTACCTGAAGAATAACATTTTTGATTAGAGCGTTACAGATGAGGAGAAATTTTGAGTTGTACTTTGGAAGCACCATAGTACGATGCCTCCTTTAGTAAAAATTGCAAAGAAATCCAACATTTCAAAAATCAAAACCAACGTATGTTATTAGTACACAACTCATTACAATCGAAATCTGTTAATCCTTTCGGTGATTTGGAAGAACACCGTTCACTAGTCATGTCATTCTGTGATAAAACTAGAACAATATAAAGACTTTGCATCTATGCGTAATCTAATTTTTCGAAAATGATGCCAAAGGAGAGTTTCGATCTGAATATACAAATTAATAAATACTTATAACTATTGTGAAAGAATGTCTTATTCTATTTTATACCAAACGTACCCTACTTGCTGCCGAAAATAAAAGAGGACTTGTACTTAGTAGACACCTTGTGTTTTTTGTATAAACGTGTTAATATACAAAAATCAATACTATAAACTGCAATCTGCATAAAATTTACTAATCAATACCAATATTATGTCTGTAATATATCGTCAATATACCAGAGAAATACTGCGAAATTTAAAACCAACTAATATTCAAATTTTCAATTCGTTGGCTTACGAATAGAAAAAGTAAGTGTAGTAGTATGTAGTAATAAAGGAAAAGATCGATAAGCGTATTCGAAATGTTGGAAGTTTCTTGAACATAGGTATATTATGAGAAATCCCACAATATATCTCTTTAAAAAACCCCATTTATTCAGACATCTATACATAAACCCTTTTAACTAGATCTAGAATGTAATTGTCAAATTGAAAAAAATGAATAATTGCTAACGAAAAGTTTATTCTGTTTACGGAAGTTATACACTTAAGTGGTTTTTCGCCTGTAAATTTTTCTCTACGGTTTTTTGGTAAGATTTTTCAATTTTATATTCAATTATAAGCATTTTTCGGTATTTTTACTATTCACATTTAATTTCAGAATGTTGAATATGAATTCTACATTCTTTATTTTGATGAATTGTTGCGGTTTTGTGAACAGTTTTCAAATTTTATTTATCGCATTATTACATAGGTCGATTTTCGTTATCGAGAATTTTCCCGGGTATTGCAGATATTCGATCGCGCTTCCTCCCCCCAATTACGCATTAATAACTAATAACCCATTGCCCTTGCGCGCAGAGCAGCCGAAGTTGCGCCATTTGCTTATTTTGCTAAACATTACATGTCATGGCGGTGAGTTCAATGAATTTAATGCATTTATAAATTTGTTTCTATCACCTTTTTCTGGAAATAGTGCTAAATTGCCATGTAAATTTTATTCATTGTTATGGTGTCAAATGGGATCAATTGTTAAAACTTCTTTGACATAGCATTGACAGACTAGGGCACTGATAACACATCGACCTGGAAATGAAAATCTATAAATGTGGATTTTGTTTTAGATGAACTTTTCACGGGAATAATTTTTCGTGACTATTAGGCCTATATTACCTGATAAAAACCCATATTGAAATGATGGAAAATTCCAAAATGGGAACAAACTGTGAAGATTTTGCAGAAACGAGGGAGAGCAAGGAAGAGTTTAGCGATCTGATTACATTTGAAGGTAGTAAAATGGTAAATTCTGACTCTTTGGGTGATGCCTTATTATCTGATCCAAATCAGTGTAGAATGTGCGGGTAAGTAAATTCAACTTTGATGATAGTGTTGAATTTATTCTGAACAAACTTTTTCAGAAATTCATTAGTGGTGCCTCGCATGTTATATTGCTTACATGGTTTCTGCGAAGAATGCCTGGATAAAAAGCTTGTCAGTGAGGCTGGTGATGCAGGAACTCCTGATACTTCCATTATTTGCCCAACTTGTCATCACAATTCTAAGGTAAATTTAAAAATGCCCTTTAATATATTATAATTTTACCTCTTCATAATGTTCTTCCATATCTGTTCCTGATTAGTATTGCCAGCTTTAACTTTAATAATATGATTACTAAGGTGAATAATCCCTTTTTCTCATTATAAGATAACCAAATGGCAACAGGGAAAAAAATAAATATTGATGACCAATCATAGCACTGGATATGAAATCTGATTGGTTAATTCTGATTTGTTATGATTATCATTTGTTTGATGCTAGTTCTGATCTTCCATAAAATGTGCAATTTATAGCTGTGGTTTTCTTTTTGAACTGTAAACATGGCAGACTTAGTAGAAACATTTTTGATCAAACCTGAGGTAACTTAATAATTTTTTCTTCTCATGAAATGTTGTTAATTATATTGTTTATGAAGGTTAATATGCTTGTTTCAGCAGCGAAATAAAATTCTTGGTTGTTCAATATTTATTCACTGATTTGTTTCCTGTTTTCTTTGTGGGAATTATATTGAAACATTCTTCAAAAGGAATATATACTTGTTAAGCATTACAAATGTTCAATTGAGTTCATTCCAATCAATAAAAATCTTTATAATAGGAAGTAATATTATGAGGTTTATATAGGGAAGGTATTAGGCAATTTTAATGGAAATATCAAAAATATAAGAGAAGTTGTCACATGAATATTATATTTTTTCAAGACTGTTTTTGCATGTATCTCAAGCCAGCGGTATAAAAATCCTAAACATTAATGATAACATTTAAAGGTAAAGTTAGTTTATATCATTTGATTTGCTTGAAGAGCAGAGTGCTAGTGTAAAATATTCATTATTCTATACTGGGTGATTTTTGTAAGTGCTTCATTCATTCAGCTGTAAAAAGCGCATTTTCTTTGATAACGGCTAAACTACTGGGTTTGAAGACATGAAATATTTGGTCACTCTACCTAATTTTTGTGTACCAAACAATTTATGTCTTTAAACTCAGTAGTTTAGCCGTTATTGAAGAGTATGCGACTTTTATAGCTGATTGAATGAAACACTTAAATTCCCTGGTGTAATACAAATTGTTGGATTCTTAACATTTGACCAGAAAGCGTTTCTTATTCTTCCTGATACATTATGAATTTTCGTATTTTCGTTGAAATTGAAATTTTTTCATAGGTGGGCACTAAGAAGCTGAATGCTTTACCATTGGATGTTACAAAAACTAATATTTCTGATGTGTCAAGCTCCACAATTTTGCACTGTACTTCTTGCACGGCTAAAGAAGTGGCAAAATCAAGATGCAACACTTGCCATAATCTGCTGTGCTCTAACTGTGATACTGCGCATCACTACATGCGTTGCTTTGAATCTCACAAGGTGGTGAGTTTGGAGGAAATGAAAAAAGAGGGCATGAAAATAACTATACATACCCCACTTGTTTGTGAAATACACAAAGGAGAAAATATTATATTCTACTGCAACACTTGCTTGGTAACTACGTGTTCAGAGTGTTTGAAGAATGATCATAAACCTCCAGCTCATATTTGTGAACCTATTTTGGATTCTGAACTCAAGGTACGTCAAGAAATACAGTGCCTACTGGATGACAGCAAAGCTAAAGTTGAGGTTTTGCTACAAGCTTCTAATGGATTGAATAACAGTCTCGAGGAGTTGGCCCATCAACACTCAACAGCCAAAGATTTAATAAATGAGTCGTATCAGAGTTATAAAGCCGTCCTCGAAAATGCAGAGATGATGCTCTGGAAAATCTTAAATCTCTGCATCGGGAGCGTGAATTGAAAATAATGATGGAGAATGATAGAGTTGGGAAAACGATAGAAAACTTTGACGATGCTTGTAAATTCACAAGTCACCTGTTGGAGGATGCCACTGCTACTGAACTGATGTACTTGAGGAAAGTTGTTGTTAATCGTCTAACTGATTTGAATAAGAGCAGCCCTAAATTGGGAAAGGTCTACAGCATTGAGTTTCAAACTGATTTCAATAATTTCGAGAGAGTGATCAAGGATAATTTTGGAAAATTCCTGACAGAAAAAACTGAGAGTTCATCTAAACAATCTAGTCCTTTACCAATGATACCGCCAGGCTTACCTCCTCTAACCATAAATGGTTTGAATACTGCATCTGGTCTAAGCAATGGATGTACAACATCCCTATCAAATAGTAGCCCCATATCGCTGCCAATTTCCATGCAGTCGTCTTTTGACGGAGATCTGAGTAACAATTTGCAGAATTTCACAATCACTCAGAGTCCTCCACTGCCACCACCAGTGAATCCTGCGTCTCTTCAAGGATTTTCAAGCATTGCCGAGTATAATTTGACTCAGTTGGCAACACTGGCCGAAACAAGCACGAGCACCAACACTACCCCTTCTCCGCAGTTTAGTTTAGTGGAATTATTAAATAACGATACAGCTTGCAAGAACCTCGCATCTTTGGCAAAACTAGGATTGAATAATGGTAAGTTCAGATATTGTTTTTATCACAAACGACTGTACCCGTCCTCCTCATATCAAAATTAAACCAATCCTAATCTCCTTAAACGAACTCAAAATGATTTAGTTTTGAATAGGGCAGAATTATCTTTTATTTATTTTACACTTTCTAATTCGTTTTTTTTCCTTTGATGAAATGAATTTAGAGAGTGGGCCAAAATGGAACTATAACATTTTTAACCTAAGAAATAGGTGAAAATGAGTACCATGGTTTCTTTTGAGAACTAAGAATGCATTCAACTGCGTTTGGCCATTTTTTGGTTAGGAGTTACAAGCTAAAATTGATATTTGGGCTCCTTTGATAGCTATCCAGTAGTGTACTCGGATTTATTCTAAGGTGTGTCCTTGTTGACCTAAATTCATAGTTTCGTTTTTTCTTAAGGTGGAGTATAAACTGAAAGAATTATACTCTTAAAAAATCATTTGAAGTACTACACTTTTTGTCCAATCACAACTTTTCTGAATGAAACATCAATTGTCAATTTGGAATTCCATTAAAATATGAGAAAAATGTCATTATATTATTAAATAATAATGGACTATCTTCGAATTGACTACAATTTGTAAAAGCCCTTTGAAATCATTTTTTGATACCTATAAACAGGTAGTTTCAACCAGTACTATAGTCCGTTCACGAAGGTTGAGCACATAGTAGGCGTTTTTTTTATTTATCTGAAGTTGGCAGTATTTGCTGTCATAACGTAAAATAAAGTCAACGTTGCCGAATGTAACCGGCCTCGTTCGACGAGATTACGAGTTATCAGACAACTCTATGCAATATTGACAACATTGCGTATCAATCTGACAAGAACATAACCTAAATTTTAATATACACAGTGGAATATGCCAAATTTCCATGGCCAACCGACGGCTCAACCTTTCGTGAACGGACTATATAAGGAGACCATTGTATTCCTCCAAATTAAGGACTAGAAGATGATTGAGAGTAGCTCGGCTATCATCTAGACATAGAGCTATCCGTTGGCAATGGGCAGAACACCTCTAGTGGTGGTATTCTGCTTTTCATCTGTAAGTTACGATACTGTAGTGTACGATTGATCTGTAACTGGCCGACATACAGATTTCTAAATAATGCAATTCTGGAATGGTTACTATAACTTTCTTATTTACAATGTCACTTTTGAACTTCTCATCATAAAACACCTTCAATTGTAAGATTTGATCATGGAACTTTATGTATTATGAGTAAACGGTTTTGATTTGTATTTGAAAGTACATTTATCTTAATGTAGTCGTTTAGTTCTTTTATCTAATGAATTGAAAACGGGAAAGAAAAAAATTTCTTTGTTAAAATTGCTGTAGAGCATTTACTAAGTTTATAGTACACTGGTTCTTCAATCTGAACATTTTCTGGGCATTCGGCATTTGAAATGGATTCATTCGATCATGCAACCTTTTCCTTCCAATTCTCATAAAGTTCCTACTTTAAAAAAGAATGATTTTATATTATTGAACAATATTTTACCTGTTATAATTTTCTTCCGATAACAATTCAATAAACAAAGCAATATTATTTTTATTCATCATGAATTTCTTATACTAAAACGTTGGTGTTTGTTCTAAAATGAACAAACTATTCAACGTAACCTCACAATATGTCATTTGATTAAGCTTCCGATCACCCGTCGAGTACTCTTAAATATTTAACGATTTCTGTAAGCTACAGATGCCTTAAAGAAGTCCAGAATTGCAATTTTCCTGTAAGCTTATGAAAAGTTACAGATTGGCTTACAGATGAAAGCAGAATACCACCATAAGACTAGCTTTTATCAGTCATTTGGTTTACAAAGTGATAGTTGGCAAGAATTCATCTCATTTCCAGAACATTGTTTATTTCTTGAGAAACCTAGGGAGCCAAGACTTTTGACTTATGTTGATCATTTTTGTTGATTATGAGAACTGTTTATCGAAGTAGCAACATTATCAGTGAAAATAAAGATTCAATTAATTTATGCTTTGAAAAGACTTTTCGAGAGTCACACACTATGATGGTCACTATTAAATTATACAGCATGTGAAGTATCATATTTCTCTGATATTTTCAATTGTTATATTCAAAATGAGTTTTATTTTGTAGGTTTATTGAATTGTATTGAACATTTTAATCACCTCAATCCCTTCAGTTGGTGACCCAAACATCTCACCCTTCCTACCTCTCAATAATCTTGAACAGAAACAGCTGGAATGAACATATTTACCCTTCCTACCTCTCAATAACCTCAAACAGAATCAGCTGGAATTAACATCATTACCCTTCCTACCTCTCAATAACCTCACAAAGGAACAGCTGGAATTAGCATATTTTACCCTTCCTACCTCCCAATAACCTCAAACAAAAACGAGAATTAACATATTTTACCCTTCCTACCTCTCAATAACCGCAAATAGAAACAGCTGGAATATCTTTACCCTTCCTACCTCTCAATAACCTCAAACCAAAATCAGCTGGAATTTAAATCTTTACCCTTCTTACCTCTCAATAACCTCAAACAGAACCAGCTGGAATTAACATCTTTACCCTTCCTATCTCTCAATGACCTCAAACAGAAACAGCTGGAATTAACTGGAGAGTTTTTCAGATTCAGTTCCAAATGGAAACTTGTTGGTCCGTTCAACATCGACAGCATCATTGAATCTGACTAATAACATGATGAACGGTTTCGGTGGCGTATCTACCTCTACCTCTCCTTTATTATCAACTCCTGACGATATAGTTACAGATCCCCTGGCCAGCATCCTTCCTTCCACGAGTAATAATTCCTCTACCACCATTACCCGTTCCAATAAGGTTAGCCCGATGCAGATACGCTGGAAGTTTGGACAGCTGGGTCCTAGCAAGTCGCAGTTCAATTCTCCGCACGGTTTTTGCCTTGGTCTTGAAGAGGACATCATAGTTGCTGATACCAATAACCATAGGATACAGGTGGGTTTTTTTACCTGTTATACGAATATTGCTATTTACATTTAAGAAGAGAACAAAAACGAATATTAATTATCAGCGCTAATATGACCTCAGATTAAGAAGTAAACACATAAAGCCCTGTTCTCAGAGCTACAAAAATTCAACCATCAAGAGGATATCAACAAAACTTCCCCTGACCCCCTCTTTTTGGTTTCTGGTTGTCAAAATCTGTCGCGACAGCAAGAGAGAAAATATAGTCCCGTTTCATGTGATGAGGAGTAGTGAGGATTGTAGCTGCAACATTACCAAGCTCTGAGAACCAGGCTTTAGGCGTTTTTGGAAACTTACTCAGGGTTACTAACTTGATCCATTGGGTCACGTGACGGATCTACTTGGATCACGGGTTCTAAGTTTACGAACACATCAGGTTTAGGATTTGAAGTGACAGTTGTATCACCAACGTAACCAAATTATTTGTGGATTAATTTTTTCAGTCCCAGTTTATTATCGGATTGTCCCTAGCTTTGCTTGCATTTATTGGCTTTTGTAAAATATTTCTTATAATTTCTGGTGTGCCCTCGCATCTTTAATGTTATCTTTGAGTACCTATGTTAAAGAAGTAAAGAAGACTTTAGCTTAAACACAGAAAGATCTGCATGCAAAGTTATGAAGAAGTTGTT
Source organism: Propylea japonica (assembly GCA_013421045.1). NCBI lineage: Eukaryota > Metazoa > Arthropoda > Insecta > Coleoptera > Coccinellidae > Propylea > Propylea japonica. Next base: position 23,647,847 of record CM024241.1, on the reverse strand, counting down.
TCACATTATTTTCTCGGCTCATGGAACCAGACATCTTACACTGAGCCAAATTCTCTTCTCTTTCCATAATTTTTAGGAGAAGAATATATAAAATTACTAAGAAAAGAGTAGAAGACTTGTTCCCGCCTTTTTCAAATACAGAATTGAACTGCAGTACACATGCGGTGACTCTACGACCCTGCTCTCGTGTAGGGTTACGATAGATCGACCTGAGTCAGTGATCTAGTTTATTTATTTATTCTTTTGAATTGAGAGCTAACAAAATACAATACATGAAACAAAAAAGTCCCTAGCTGAGGTTGGTGCAAAACGGGGTACCATACTATTCTGGCGTATGATACCAGAGCACAGGGAAAAACCTGCCTCGCCGTTCTTACAAAATTGAAACTTAAAACTATTCGAATAAATACCTTCAATATTCAGATACAAAATACTTAATTCTTGCTCTCGGGCCAGGAGGGTGTTTTGAACCAGGTCTGACCTTCCAAGTGATACTTTTTCGAATCTTCTGTTCTTCTAAGACCGGTACAGGACCCGAAAACGCCTATAAATGCCCCTACGCGTTAGTAGTACTGCATTGTAATCAACCAAGCTCTAGAGTGAGATGGAAAGCATTTCACTGCCGCACTGGGGTGAAGTAAACAATAGGTTAGATTTTCATTTCTACAATTTCTAAATATAATACATTTTCTTGATTTTGCCATAGCCTTAATTACCGGAATACTCTTAAGCAACAATAAACTGCCACCAAATCAGTTAAATAATTCAGTTTATGAACGTCAAATCGAAACGAAAATGTAAACACAACGCATCGAATAACAAAACAGTAACAGAACGATGTTGCCAAACTGACAGAATTGTCTATAGCAGACTCTAGCTGTTAGTACCATAATAGTGAAGCGGTAGACTAATTATCCCAATACGGAATAAAGATATGGCAAAAGTTCGCAACGCCGAATGTTGTTCGGGTTCATAAACAGATTCTCAACAGCCCTCAGGATATTCAAATTGGAGATACCGTTTTCCCAATATGGACAAGCGTGTAGAAGCTTCTTACTTAACGTCAATGCTTTCTTGAATTTTTCAAACAGTTTATCACTCTTCAATCAACATCATCATAGTCCATTCTTTCAGCGAATACCTGAAGAACTACCCAAATACGTGTTTATTTTTTTTCAGGTATTCGAAAAATCTGGACAATTCAAATTCCAGTTCGGCATTCCTGGAAAGGAGGAAGGTCAATTGTGGTATCCCAGAAAAGTCGCCGTCATGAGATCCAGTGGCAAGTATGTAGTGTGCGACAGAGGAAATGAGCGGTCACGTATGCAGATATTTACCAAGAGCGGCCACTTCCTGAAGAAAATTGCAATCCGTTACATTGATATCGTTGCCGGATTGGCCGTTTCTGGTAATGGAGAAATCGTTGCAGTTGACAGTGTCAGTCCTACAGTGTTTATTATTGGAGAAAGTGGAGAGTTATTGCGTTGGTTTGATTGTAGTGACTATATGCGAGAACCATCTGACATTGCCATTCATGGTAAGTTAACTTTTTAAATAAACAATATTATGGGCGTTTGGCATCGACATCGGACGTGTCGGATCGATCTGAACCGTTCGTTTAATACATCCGGATTGAGGCGAGTACACATCTGGAGCGTTCGTCATAAAAATCTGAGCAATCGGACGTCGATCTTTTCGCTCGGTCTATTTCGACGGAGCAAAGCGATTTTATTCATAGAGTTTTATGTTTTTTATATATTTTTTGTTTTATGTTGAGTTTCCTGATCCGACAACCGATAGATTGAAAAATTCTAACACTTTTATTCTTCTGTTTTCATTTATTCACTAAAAACTTAATTAATTCATTAAAATTTTCCGATATAGCTATCGTAGTTATGAATGGGCAGGAAGAAATATTGCTTTCTCCTTTCTTTTTCCTGTAATTAATTAATTAATTACAGTGGCGGCTGGTGTATAGGAGCTGCGGAGCTGCAGCACCTGTTTTCAAATGGAAAAAACATACAAATTTTCGTGATATATTCTTCATTATTGATAAGCAGAAACAGTAAATATTCCTATTTAATCAAAGTATTATTCCTATCAATCTACGCCACCAGATGGCCGCAGAGATTACAGTAAACTTTAGAACATAAGTTCTTCATTCAAAGCAGTTAACTGAAATAGCGACACCTATTTATTATTGAATGGATAACTGTATCTCGTACTCCAGTGGCATCGTCGCGTCCCGTCTCCCGCGGCTTCGAGCATCGGCCGAACGCAGCTCAGCTTCCACAGCTTTGACCTTGAAGCGACCAATCATAGTTGAGATTTGAATATAGAAACAACAAGGCACTAGATCGTAGACCGTTCTGCAGTGCAGAGCAGCCAAGTGAGCCTAGGCGATTGAAATTCGGCGGATCGACGGAAAGTTAGCGTTCGCTGAGTTGTGTATACTGACGTTGCGATTTAAGAGGGCGCTTTTTTGAGGATAGGATAAAAATGGATCTTATAACAAAATATAAGAACTTTTCATGATTAAGTCTTGATGAAAAACTCGAAATTAAACGGAACGGACGTCCTATGCCAGACCTTAATTTCGAAGTTTCTTCTACAAGCAGAGGAAAGAGTTATACGAGGAACAGAAAGGTGTATGAAAAATACTTCGACGTATCGAGCTTGTTTTCAAACGAAATTAATTTAGTTGAATTATAATAACCTTTATTGAGAAAAAATTTATTTATTTATTAGAAAAAAAAAATTTTTTATATATATTTTTAATATATTTTTTTATTTTGTACGAAGTATTATATTCTATTATATGAAAAAAGTTAAAAGTGTTCGAATTTTTATTATCGATATTTATTATGTATATTTAAATATACTCTGCAGCTCTGCCCCTTCAAAAAGTCACGAGCCGCCACTGATTAATTAGGATCTTTCTTGTGTTAACTGAGCTTTATAAGCCGTAAGACCCAAATCTTCATGCAAAATACGGTGTAATGACGTTTGTGGAATGCCTAATTCCAACGAACGACGAGGAATGGAGAAACCTTGGTTTTCTTCAACACTTTCGGCTACAGTAGCAATATTCTCGGCTGTTCTTGAGCGACGTGCACGGTTTTTATTCTTCACATCGCTAACTTGTCCCAACAGCTCATCTTTTAGCAAATTTGAAGCAGTTTCCAGATATGTGGTCAAAAAATATTATCTCACGATGTATAAAAATTTCAGTTAAATTTTTTACAAGACATTCTTCATTATAAGTTTATTTATTATGTTTATTCTTTTTCAGGAAAAGAGTTTTATGTTTGTGACTTCAAAGGGCATAATGTAGTCGTATTCAATGAAACTGGTCAATATTTGAGGCGTATTGGATGTGAAGGAGTTACAAACTTTCCGAATGGCATTGACATTTCCGATGCTGGGGATGTCTTGATTGGAGACTCTCATGGGAATAGATTCCATGTTGCGGTGTTCTCGCGTGATGGGTCTCTGGTATCGGAGTTTGAATGCCCCTACGTTAAAGTAAGTATAAATACAGATAATAATACATTTCATTTATGGAGAAATAGTTATTTAATCAACTAGGTTATTAAAGACGACAACTAATGGTCAAGATATTTTAATGCTTTAATAGTTCAAGAGCATTAGTCACCTTTTATTTCGAGGTCGGCGGAAAAAGTAATTTTTTTATTCTTTCAGGTTTCTCGTTGCTGTGGCTTGAAGATAACATCAGAGGGATATGTGGTCACATTGGCAAAGAACAATCATCATGTTTTGGTCTTGAATACTCTATATATCATGTAGAGCCCCATGCAAGTAGATTTGATCTCGCACTGTACACAGTACTGAACTGATTTTATTATTAAATTTAAGTCTTATTTCTTCCGCTCTAATTCTTCCTTTTTCTATTCAAAGGAAGAAAGCTGGAATTGTTAATTTTTATGATTTCTGATATTTGATTTTATTCACGATTTTTATTAACTTTCATTATTTGAAGGCCAATTATTTACCTTTAGCCAAAAAAGATATACGTACTCCTTCAAGGGATATAGACATTTTTAAAACTTATGATGGAATATTTTGCAACTGATTCTATATACATATATTCATATTTTTTAAGTTGATTTTAGGAATTCCTTTATCTTATTGGGTCATTGTTAATTTTCTGAATATTGATTATTCAGCATTATTAATTGTTGATTTTTACGTTTTTATAATAATTCTTATTGATTTATGATGGAAAAGTGCTGTCCAGTTGCAAAATTGTAGTTTTGGCAATGTCTTGAATGAACGATTTCTACATCTACAATCCTCCTATTTTCGAATTGTTTAAATAGGGTGCTTGGGAAGTTGGAAAAGTCCTTTTGAATTTCGAACATATGTCGAACGATTTATTTTAAATTTTACTTACGAAAGGAGTAAATGTACAAAGTCATTTTTATTTTGTTTTAAATCTACTTTTAGCAGCAGGCATTAAGTGGTTCCTAAATATTCGCTCTTTATTATGTTATAATTTATGGTGTCAATTATCAAGACTAAAATCTTTTATTTTTATTTTTGTTAATTTGAAGTTTTGAAAGTGCCAATATCTGAGAAGACATTCATTTGTTTCACTGCTTTTACTAGCACAACATTTCTGAGAAATGCTTTCATGAACGGATTGAATTTGTTTTTCATTTTACATTTGTTGAGTAGTTTTTAATTATTCTTTTACAAATCTATTTGACGATATATACATACCCTCGTATTTAACTGTATGTGTGAGTGAGTTTTTCTTGTGTTTCATGTTCCAGAAATTCTTACATACTCAGGTTGGTAAAGCGATTCCTCGCATAAATATTTTATTGCGATTAGTGCCATAGTGTTAGGTTTTGTGTTTTTAGATGCTCTAGGGTTGCAGCCTTGTACCATATTTTACGCATATTTCATCCCCCTATTTTTTTGGATTAATGGAGTGGTCGTACTATCTGCGCTTTATTCTTTATCTCGAAATTACTCTGACTTGTTTGGTCTATGAATAGGTGGATCAGAACTAGAAATAGTAAGCATTACATCGATGACTTTCCATGAACTTTACGAATGTCATATTTATTCTCTACAACTCAAAGGAAATAATATGATTTCTTTTTTGACACACTTCTTCATAGTAAAAACATAATCATCTCCTCACAATGATTGCTAGTCTTTCCCTAAAAAAATATACAAATTTCCAAATATCCAAGAGAGTTGAAATGAATATTATTCATTGTGGAGAAACATGCAGTTGAAAGGATGAATTTTGAACCCGATTACCTTCTGAGATAAGTGTGAAGTCCAATGAATTATTGTATAACTGGCATTACTCGTTAGATTTGCAGTTGGTGATCATGGTAATGTTGAGGTTAGTCAAGCATTTGCGTTAATATCAAAGTTGGTAATCGAATTTCCTCGTGCTTCAAGAATAAAATAAGCAGACTCCCCCATAACACCAGTCTATTCTCTTGCCGATCATCTAATCTGTGAACTTGCACGTATGTGGAAGAAGTAACGGCCTCAATATACCCAACTAGCCTTACCCTCTCATCTCAGCAGCCCACTTCCATATTATGTAAATTTGCATTTTCCGTATTCCATGGGACTTTGAAACATCAATATCATAACTTTGGAATATCGAATGAATGATTTAAAGAATTGGAATTTAGTTTTATTATGATAGGACACCTGCATTGTTTCTACTAAAGGGATACTGCAGGCTAATCCGACGATGAGAAGATCAACCACGTAATGATTGGAGATTCAAAGTCCCTCTGGATTAACCATTTCAAGCCGACAAAAAAATTCGTATTCTGTTCCATGTCAAAGGTTGCCACTCAAATCCATTTATTGTGCGAATGTGAGTGAGTTCTATATGAAACTTTCTGCAGAGGACAGGGTTTTTCCTTATCCTCTTCGGTAAACCATGCCTGTGATAATAGTATCTTCAGGATAAGTTGTGACCTTAGTCTCTTGTTGTTATTTTGTGTGCTTCGTTGACGTCCGCTCTTTTTTCAGCGGATTCACGTTTGCTCACAAGAGGTTTTTAAGATTATATGTATATAAAAAAAATTTTTATGAAAAACTTACAAAAAAAAATATAAAACTCGAATTTTAAAAAGGCAGATTATTTATGTATTTCAAATAATTGTATCATATACACGTATATCTGTGAGATGGAGTTGCCGTACTGTGAACTTCTTGGTGATCGACAAATTAACAATATTATATTATTGCATATTTGTCTGAAATGCAATTCATCTTCAATTGATTGCCAGGACATTATAATTTCTACTCGGTTCACCTGAATGCACATTTAGTTCCAGTAGAAATGCCTATTTCTATTTTATTGATTAATTTAGTAGGTTTTTACTTATTATATTTTATATTTTTATTATTAAATATGTTATTCGAATTATAAAGAATTAGTGAGTTGATTGAGTTTTATGGTGAAATTGTTGACTGTTTTATTTTTATACAGAGATATATTTTTATTTATCTTGTAAATATTCTTTTTATGAGTCCAAAATTTAGAGTTTACTTTCACACCCACAGTAGGCAATTCCATCAAACTGAACAATATTTTTCAAAATTCTATGTGATGTCGAAGATCTTCACCTCAATATTAAGATTGTTCGATGAATGCAGATAGGTAGTTTTGGAATGGTGTACTTTCCAAATTGTTTTCACTCTATAGGTAGATTATATAGGTATAAAAATTAAGGAAAAAGATAATAACTAAGCGAAAGAGCTCAAGTTTTTATGTTCAAACCTTTCAGGGTCATTAGAGATTAATTGATTTGTTTTCTTGTTTTTATGGATCTGACAACTTATATTTCATGTTTTTCTCTGAAAGCTTAGAATTCACTTCATGTGGAACTAAAATTGCCTATCTTGAGTGGGGATTAAATTTTTTCCCCTATTCGTGAAACTATCTTATATTCAATTTAGTATTAGTGTGGTTACTGAAATAGTGATAACGTTTAAGGCATTTGCTCATATTTTCAATTATTGCTGTGAAAATTGTTTTTCATCTAGCAAATTCGATTTTGTGGAAGGAATAAGTGCATGAATTCATTTGTTCGAAAATTAGACATTAGATCAAAATTAATTTTTTTGAATTTCGGAATTTTATAAATTATCAATGTGATAGATTTTTTGATGATTTTTACAATAATTGCAAATCTTAGTGTGTACCAAGTGTTTTTAGATATTTGTATACCAGTAATTTTGCCATAATAATATTTATATACATGACTTATTAATATTAATGGTTAATGAAAATTATATATTCTCAGTTTTTTTTAATATCTCAATAATATTCACTATAGCAATAAGTATTTTCAGTCAGTATTGGAGTGAAAAATTCAGCCATTCCATTTGCAGATGACAGGTACTGCGAGAATGTAATATTTTTTTTGTATTATTTTTTTTGTTTTTATTTCTTTGAATTTTTGAATATGTACAACTTAGATAGTAAGTAAAGCTTGTAAGAAGGGATTCTCTCTATCATCCTCTTTCAAGTCATTCTACTCTTCCTCCTTCTACACCTATCTTCACTGGGATACCCAGATTTTCTTTACCCCTCCTAAAAGCAACTTGGTCGGATGCAAATGAAATCGAATAACTTGATTTCTCATTTTTTCATCAAAAAATAACATTAGGTTCATTACTCGAAGAGGTAGAAATATTTCTTAGTGTCAAAGCTGAAATTAATCAAGCCAGATATGGTATTAGGTTTTTTCAGTGTGAAACATCCAATCATTCAGAAAAAAGCTTCGAGGAAATATTTTATTTATCTTGCTGATTTCATGGAACCATTCTGATGGAAATCAAAGTTCTCCAATGTTTGCTTTCCTGAAGTTGCTCCTAAATTTCACATCCTTACCTGTAAATAAACTTGAAACAATCATAACTGCTAAGACCATAAAGACGTAGATTGGTTGTGAGATAAATATATTGATTATTCTCTTGAACGTTTTTCGTAAAGTCTTTTATTTTATGATCAGTGGATTGGAAAGGATGACCTTTCGAATCAATTCTTGTCTTACAACACATAATTATATTTAAAACTCTCTCATAGTCATTTATAGTACAAATGTTGTGTGCATGGATGGATAACATATCATGTTTATCAAAAGCAGCCCAATTTTATATTTGAACTAGGTATTTCCAATTTTGTTCAGAAATACCAGTTCCAATTGACACCAAATGAAATTGCGGTTTTAAAAAGAAATTCTAAATATAATATTTACATAAAAACATCTATTATAATCGGGACTGTTTATATTAGCACTTTCTCAAAGATTCCACAATGCAAAATGAATCTTCTATATATACGTTATCGTTATATATCATAGCAAATTTTTATTTTTTAATCATAAGATTTCATTCAGCATTGGAAGTCACTTTATTGAACAAGAATTTGGACGACATTGTAATAACGATACAAGTGAATTATTTAGTTTGTATTTTATATTTGAGATATGCAATTTTTTAAATAATATTTTCCCATTTAATTTTGATACTCAATATATTCATATATACAAATATAAATGAATTTTTTCGTATATTTGAATAACTTTGTCGTTCAAATTAGGAGTGTATTAAAATTATTTGAGAAGAGTGCTGATTTTCCGTAGTAGTAGGTTTGCTTCCCTTTTGAACACACTAAAAGTGTTGCATTATTAAAAAACACTCAAATAAAAACGAATAAATTACTGTGTCTTAGTCCTGTCATAAGAACGAATTAAGAAAAGAAATGTATACATTTTTGAAGAAATATTATTGTTATCTCTTTCCAAAGATTTTTTTAGTGGAGTAAGATAATATATTAACAATAATATGCTGCATATAAATATATATATTATATATTGATGGCTCTCACTTTCTGATGAGCAAACCTGATATATTTGAATGTACAGATAAATTTGAGAGCAAGATGAGCCATTTACGGCTTATCAGTTGCGCCCAGCTATTAATAATCATGTTTTCTTTATAGATGTTGAGATCCTCGTGCTGTTGTTACCTGCCTCTTTGAAAATTTTAGAGCAGTTGAGCTGGCATTTCAGTTATTGAAAAAAACTATTTTTGATGTGCACATCTTGTCTGAGTCAAGTCGTATCATTCAAACTGAAATGAAGCACAAACCAAAATTTTAATATATGATGAGAGACACTTTACTTTGTTGATATTAATTTTCTTGCATCAATTATTTGTAATGTATCCAATGATACAAATATTTGTTAGTTGTAAAATTATCATCAGCTCTGTAACCCAGTGCCACTGTTGTGTGTTGGATATCTTATGTTATTGTGTGAACTTTGGTTTGCATTACTTTCACTACATTTTCAGCTTTTATTTTTGCTGTCACAATTTGGTTCTACCATTTATTCAATTGAACTCCTTCAGTAATTTGTTTGACAATCAGTGTAAAAAAACCTGATATGTAATTGATACAGTGTATTACCACTCGAAATTAATTTAGTTTGAATAGAACATTTCATTAGAATTGGAAAATTACATAATATATAGAATTTCAGTTATTATATTTTTTGGATAGGAAAATCAAAGTGACAAGTTATCACCTTAGATATCATTAATTCAAGAGATTTTTCGAATGAATCTGATAATCCTATACTTAATAACATAATCACAAGTTCACACAGCCAATATTTTAAAGTTGCGACATGCTTTCTATATTTATAATCCATATACAAATGCATACAATGTCTACAAAGAACATCATTTTTCATATTATATATGTATTGTATTTAGCTGTGCGCACTGTTACTTTTAATTTGTGTTTTAACTTATCATTTTGAATAATGTATATCTACTACTTACTATATCCTTGCAGTCAGATGCTTTTTGTTCAAAAATTTGGTTATTCAGGGTTGCAAGGGCTTAAAATAAGTTCATATTTTGGAACTGTTTTTATTCATCGTACTGAAGGTTGTATTTAATTTGTAAGTTATATTTCTTGGATTTTGAATAAATTAATTGCAGGAAAACTGTTTTTTTTACACATTCGTATCGATATGTAAAATCAATTTGATCAGGTTTTTCATAAGGAAACGGTGTCTTATTGCATGATGGGGATCACATAAACAAAATTGTGCGTATTGTCGAATGTAGAACATTTTGTTTCCTCTACAAAATCGTACATTACGATTATCTGAATTATTCTTATCTCCATCTTTTACTTCGAGGATTCTCCAATTAATGCGCGAACTTGTTTATATTGTTCAGACTCTCATTTATTTGGATTGAATCAAAAACTCGCACAAAAATCCAGTCAATAATAAAACCTGGTTTTTTCGCTTTTATCTCTAAAAGTTTAGTTCTTCCTAATTATTTTAACATTTTAAGAAAATGAGCTGGAGTCTTAACATTATCAGAGTGTGTGGTTTAAAATTTTATTTTTTGAATCCGATATGGTAAAAGTTGAATATTTTTGAAAAATTTAATGCCTCGACATTGTTTGACATAATTAACCATGAATTTTGGATTGTACATATGATTAAGAAAGCCCAAAAGCATTCACCTGATGGTTTCCAATTTTTTATTCACATCCATACGTAATACTGAATATGTCATGAGAAAGAATGAATAACTTTGAAAACATATTATAAATATTTGAAGAGTTTCAGTTTCCCCAGAATTGATATTATTGAAAAAATATATTTGAGCTTTGATTAAAAATAAAGTTGTATTGCACATAGACCTTGAACAATGGTATTGCGAACAAAATTTCATAAGTCATTTTGCACTCCTCACGGTCGACCGTATAATACAATGATTTCCGAAAGTAACAACCTCATAACTTGAAATTATATCAAAATTTGATATTGAATACATAAATAGAAAATGGAGCAAGGATATTCAAAAAAATACCGAGGTTTTCGTGTCCATCAATAATTTTCCTTGAACTATTTCGTAAACCTTCTTGAAATCAACAATAACAAGAGTAAAGACTGAAAAAATAATTTGTTTTCACATGGACATTTGGTAGATGATTTTTATTGTGAAGTCTTGTCAAAAATAATATAATTTGTTCATCGGTATCTCATAATTTTACATTTATTAAACAGGTTTATTGCACAAAATTTCTCAAAACTCTTCGGAATAAAAAAACTTCAAATTTCATAGTTTTTCCAAATAGTTACAATAGCTATGCAAAAGAAATGAAACCAACATATAGCTAAAATTCCGATTTATGTAACAAAAGAATAGTCACATTTTTTCTAACTAAATCATTCTTTGCATATTAACAGACAATTACACATTCATAAATTAAGTTAACTTAAAACTTTGTTAAAATCATTGCATTTAATTACATCACAAATTAAAACATCTAAGTAATTAGTACTATTTACAATTTAAATCGAAATAAAATTACTTTCTTATAGTTTATTTTTCATATTTACACTTCATCTTGAGGACTTGACTCCTCTTGCTTTTCACTAGCATTTGTACTTTGCTGCGTCTTTGTGTTTATTGTAGGACTCACTACCCGAGCGAACACTTGTCTGCTCTGGATATCTGAAAAGAAGAAGGAAACCTTCAGAAATGTTGAATAAATAAACAGAAAAATATTTTACTAATTCTATAAACAGTGTTTCGATGAAAGAGTCTGTTGAACTCGCTGGTGAATGCGAGGTCAAAAGTTTTTCTGTCTGATCATCCATAAAGAAATCTAATCTAACTTTCCAATTTTATGTATATCTTGTAACGGGGTTTTCTCGGCGAAACTTACCTCGAGCGCCAGATATTCTTTTTTTCTTAGAAGGGAGAATAGCAAACCTACCAGGGTAGCTGCTAGTCAGAGACAGAGTTCTTTGTTATCTTAGATGTTAGCGATAACGGAGAGAAATCAGAAATACAGCAATTCACACAATTTATTCAATTAGCGAAAATAGTGATACAAACATGCAGTAATATAACGCGATATATGAAATGAATACAAAATATAAGATTGGTCAGTTTTGTCTGACCGCGAGCACTTACATAAGAAACAAATATTTCCTCGGTACGAGCCAGCCAGAAAGGAAGGTGGGTTAAAGTTAAACGGCGAATTCAAATATATGATAATACCAAGTAAAACGGGGATAAAAGGGGTCAGTATAAGAGTGCATAACAGTTATCTTTGTCCGATATTCTTTCAGTCCCAGAATTCAACACTTTGTCTACTACTTTGCTTGTTTCACGTCTGAACGGGGTGGGTTTGGTCAGGTTAAATTAGAGGGTTGAACGGGATATTACGTCGAACGTGCTACAGCATTGGTTCGTTTGGGCCCTCCGGTCTGACCATGAGTTTGCACACCATGAAAGACAGACTAACTACAGGCACCGATTGTACAGATAAACGTACTATAGCAGTGGTTCGCTTGGGCCCTCCGGTCTGACCATGAGTTTGCACGCCATGAAAGACAGACTAACTACGGGCACCTGAACAAACTAGAAAAGGTATGTTACGGAATCCGACGGAACAGCTATTTTAGGTAGACTCAACGAGGATTAAAATAGGACTGTAGTAAATCGGCTGGTACTTACAATTCTACTACACTAGCACTCACTAAAAAGAGAAAAATCAGAAAAAATTGCAGCTAAAGCGCGGTCACTTGTAAAATTTTCCGAAACTTTTGAGGCATACGTCTAAATCAGAACTAACTTCAGATGAAGGAAACCTCGCCTTTTATAATCTTCCTGAGGGGGGTGGAAAGGTAGGCGCACAAATGTTGAAATTTCAGAAGAGTACCTCGGTAAAACATCTTCAACTCTGGCTTATTGTACGTATGTGAAAAAAAACGGCGTTATCTGCAATCGGCGTTGTTCTTGTGGACGGTTCTACTATGTTTGGCATGAAAAACAAAATCAATCGCAGAATGTTCGGTTTTTTTCATTATTGTGAAGTAATTCCGAAACGGAATAAAAATTCAGGAATTTAAAATGAAAACTTGGGAAACCATTTTAAAATGAAGATTAATTTCTCGGTGATGAAATTGAACTTCATTACAAATCTACTTTCGAACTTAATTTATACCTCCACTACTACTAAGTTAGGTTTAATAGTCATAGAGGATTGAAATTTTTTTTTCAAATATTTCAAAAGAAGAAAATAGAGTCTTTCTGGCCTAGAATACTCCAAAAAATTCCTTGTAACGTTCAATATTGGAAGACCCTGAACCTCAAAATGAGAGTAAACATAGAGATGCTCCTATGCATGAATAGCACTGCATTGTAACCAACCAAACTCTAGAGTGAGATGGAAGCATCTCACTGCCGCACTGGAGTGAAGTAAACAATAGATTAGATTTTCATTTCTACAATTTCTGAATATAACACATCAATTTCGTAATTTTGCCATAGCTCTAATTACCGGAATACCCTTAAGCAATAATAAACTGCAACCAAATCAGTAAAATAATTCAGTTTATGAACGTTAAATCGAAACGAAAATTTCAACACGTCGCATCGCATGACTAAACAGTAACAGAACGATGTTGCCAAACTGACAGAATTGTCTATGGCAGGCTCTAGCGGTTAGTACCATATTAGGGGAGCCGTAGATCAATAATTACTATAGTATTCGTTTTGAGAGTTTCGTGCTCCTGAGCTGTTCCAGTGCCAGCTGCGTCAACAATTACGTGAAGGCATCTCTAGGTTTATCTTTCACTCTGAGAAAGAAACCATCTATTTGTGGCCTAAATTGTTAACACCCCATGGAACAGTTCGGGAAATTTATAGAGTTTACGTTCAGTTTATTACAAATACCATTCTTTTCGCCATCTTTCAATTTTTATTTCATCTTGATACATGGTTTCTTCTGAATTACACGTATTTAAAAAAAAGCCTGAAATTTTATAAAAAATTTCGAAGCCCTAACTTCATCGGTCCAAGATTGTTGTCTTCACAGTTTGACAGAATCAGTTATTTAATTGTTAGTAAATAAGAACATGCGAAGGGTTTCCCAATAAGAGGTGTTATTTTAATACTCGAAGAAAAATGCCATTATTTTTCAACAGTAAAAACACAAGATTTTTTTTTATCGGATAAATTTCTCTTTGCAACGAAACAGTTTTGCCAATCACTAATTTTACGAGAAAAACTGACATGATAAAATCGCGACACCGAAGGTGGAGCGATTTTATCTGATGTCAGTTTTTCGAGCAAATTTAGTGATTGGCAAAACTTTGAGTTGAAGAGAAATTTATCTGATAAAAGAAAAGCTCGAGTGTTTTTTGGCAAGATAAAATTAACGACACAGAATATATGGATGAACAACAACAATAATTATCTTTATTAATACAATAAAATTTAATATTGTATTCACAGAAATATTTTTCTTGTACCATCTTCGCAGTCAAATTCCAAATTGCTTTACCGCATATTCTTTATAATCATCTCCATTTTTCTTTTTCATATTATAGGCCAATCCTTAATATATTTGCTACTTCATGTAATGGAATTATTTCGGACAATTCATACTTTCGAACTTGACAAAACTCCATAAATTGTCTCCAGATTGAAGCTTTTGTGTTATTTGTAGATTGCTGTATAGACTTCTCGATATTTGTCGTAATTTGCTCAGTCGAAACTTCACCAAAACGATTCATCTTTTGGGTTCTTATATCACAAACAAAGTTAAAATAATTACCACACCGATTCAAAATGAAAGCACTATATGTTCAAAATTCAAAAATCTGACAGACTAATTGACATATTGAGGAAGGAAGTTTTTATCGCGATAAAAAAGGATGCACCTTTTTATCGATGTCAAAGTGACAATAACATTTCCAAGTCTATGATATTTAATATTGAAGTTAATTTATCAGAAATAATAAATATACATGTACTCAATTATTATGCTTACTAGGCAAAATTCGTCTCTGCTATCGTCGTTAAATACAATCAATTCTATTTGCAATGTAAGTGCATACACAACAAAAATGAAACAACTCATCATTGTAGCTTTATTAATTCAATTCGAAGTACTCTCGCACTTTTCGATAATGGTAAGTGAAAAAAAATTGTTTTTGTTTGAATGTTGAATATGTGAAGTTTTTCAGAGATCAACTTGAAATGTACAGGAAGAAAGTTCGAAAATGTTTCACTTACTGCATATTATCCAGATTATAACGATGAAGATAACGAAAAAGGTTATCAGGATTTGAAAGGACATAAGCTCAGGACTTTACAAGTGAGTTAAATAATAATCAATTTCGTATATTTTCCATAAAAAAAGTTTGCTAGGAAATAACAAATAGTTTTCGTTCACAATTTCACTACAAAATAATAGAAACATATTTTAGAGTAATGAGTCATTTAAAGTTGGTTTTTCATTTGTTTCCTATACCTATGATCTATTATTTCATCAAGTGAGGAACATGGTTACAATTCAAAAATAAATCTCAGTTTTTTCTGTATTGTTCCTAGGTAACTTTTGGTGAAATACTTATGTCAGTTGAAGCTTGAACCTTACTTTAATTTTTCTATTTCAGGATTACATCGACGATCGCACAAACTATGTTACCCTTGCCATGGATTCATCTCTGAAAATACCATACGGAACCAAAGCCTGTATACCAGAATTGAACCAACATTTTGGCCATAGGGTAATTTTTGAAGTAAGGGATATCTCAAGCGACTTGACTGGAAGTGGATTCAGGAGAGCAGACATTTGTGTTCGAACTGAGATTGACAGTTATGACATTAGCGTCAATAGAATGGCAACGCTGTATTTAACAATGTAAATAAAAAAGATTTGCTCTATATGAATTTTCATTTAGAATAAATGGGTGTTACATAATAGCAATAATATTTCTTATAATGACGACAGTTATGTCATATTTCGTTCAATGAATGAAATAATAAAATGACATTGTTGCCACAACATATTGAAAATCAATGAATAAGATTGACAGTCCATAATTACAAGACTGGGTGAAAATTACTGTTTTTACTTTTTTGAACCTTTTTGTCATTGTAGCATCCACTTGATTTCGAAAGATTTTGGGCGTTTATAGATCATCCTATCCAATCAATAATTCTTTAATTCAATTTTTGAAATTGGCCAGATCTTTTGGAATTGTTATAAAAATTCAAACCTTCATTCTTCAAAATTCTTGCAGTTGTTTCTCCAGTGGTTATCGCCTGTGACCTACCATAAACACAATAACTTCCAGGAGTTATAACATAAACTTTTCATCAATTCTGTCTGATCTTACCTCAGTCATTTTCTCGAAAAGTTCTGGTGGATTTGTTGACCAATACAAGTCGGTACATTCCAAACTGTATATGCATATTTCATCTCCAATTTCTCGGTTTTATTACAGAAATAAATAGTCTTGCGCCATTACCTCCATTATTTACCATTTGATTTAATCGTTAATCTGAAATAATTCGAAGACTACTAACTATCGAATTATATCAATTACAGAGATTGCATTTGTTTCGTATACGAAATTTAGAGAGGAAGGAAACTAGCATTTCACCAATAAAAATAAAAGATAATAGACGTTGATAAGTGTTGATGACTAGGAAATATTCCATGGAGATCAGAACAGAATGATATTGGGTAATCAGCAAATACAGGGTGTTCCAAGAACTACTCAACAATTATTGTAATGTTTAGTTTCTCTACATTTGTGGGCATATATTGAAAATATAAAATACTATGTTAATATATGCCTTTATCCAAAATATTGCTCTTATTCGATATTACTAAATTATTAAGGCATATTTGAAAAAAATTTCACGTAATAAAACATATAACTCATTTTAAAATTATTAAAAAAAATACTAAAATAAAATTTGAAGTTGAATGATGAATATTGATTCACTGAATGTTTGTGCAAAATTTCAAGGGGAGCGCATCAAAACCACAGAAAATTCAATTGGAATATTGAAAGAAGAATATTTATATATCCACAACAAGATATTCAATTCAAGTGAAATTTATTTTGTGAATGAAGATTGATATACTGAATGTTCATGCAAAATTTCATGAAGATCGAATCATCAGAACCATAAAATTATTTTTTTTATTCAAGTGGAGTTATGTCAAGTTTTTATATATTTCAGTTTTTGAATAATATCCAGAATATTATTCCGATTATGCTGAGATTATGCCTTTATATATTTAGTATTCATCTCAAGTCCTTTACAAAATTTTGAGGTAATAGCATCTGCTTAGGCCTTAGAGCTATCCTAAATTTTTAAGTAAAACTTCAACACCCTGTATCATGGGAAACGAATTATTTGCGGACGAAAGTTTCATGGCATGATGTCATTACCTTTCCAGGCAGAATTACCTCCTGAAGTTTGTCGACTTATTTACTTACACCCTGTAAAAAAAAACTATGATCAAATAGTTGAATTTTCAATATAAATTTTAGTCTGATCATAACTCTTTTATGAGATAATTTTGAAAGATTTTTCGAAGAAATATTTGAGACTAATTTCAAGTGCTAACATAGTAATTTAAGAATCTGCCTCAGAACTTTTCATTCAAAATTCAAGAAAATTCAATTATCACTTACATAATGTGTTCATTCACGAATGCTTATGTGAAAATTGACATAATAGGCAGAAATATAGTTCAGTGTGTCGATTATGAAGATGCTCTGGCAGCCTCCAATCTAAATCAATGAGGAAGCCAGTGAGGTGTGAGGATTTGAAATCTGTAATTATCTCGAAAACGAAAGTATGATCACACATTCGGAACTGCTATATATATTACATATCTCGTTTTTCCACCATTTTGTGGTTTTTCTCATCAGTGTGAAGATGCTCCTAAGAACGGTGAGTACTACGTGTTACATTTTTCGGTATCGAAATATTTTAGAGTGAACGATCGGAAAAAGGATTGGCTAGTTTTTTTAAGTGTCTATGAAAATTGATTTTGAATTTCATTTAAGCTATATTTCAGTTTGATCAGTTACAAAACTTATTTTTACTGAGATATGTATCCAAAAATGTCATTTTTATTTACAGTCGAATCGAGATTATTGAGTTTGAACGCTATAAAAACTTTTCTGATCTCAATTTTGGAAAATAGATAATACCTTAAAACTTTTGAATGTTATCTTGATTGATGAATTGTAAAGTGTCTTTTCCTAAGTATACAGAGTGTCCCGGAAAATGTGGGAGATCTCTCGGATTCAGATAGAACATAAAAAAAAAGATGACAAGTTCCCATAATTTTTTTCCTAGCAGCCCTCCTCACGAAGATACGACCTCCTAAATGACGCCACTGGAAATTCATTTAGTGGAATAAATTTCAATTACTTACTTCTTTCATTATTTTGTTTTCGAAAACGGTTCATTTTATCGACACTGAACAAGAGTAGGTACCTTTTCTTTAGCTTAATGTTCAAGGTATCCGAATTTGTTTTTTTAGCATTTATCATAGGGGTGTTAAAAATGTGAGCATTAAAATGTACAACCCAGTCCGCCCCTGTAAACTGAACAATGTAATTGAAATTTGAGTGCGGTGATTTAAGAGGTCCTTAATACTATTATTCATATCAATTTTCATCAAATTATATCGAGTAGTTTGAAACTAATTCCACTAAAATGGATTTCCTGTGGCGTCATTTAGGAGGTCGTATCTTCGTAGGGAGGGCCGCTAGGAAAAAAATTATGGGAACTTGTCATCTTCATTTTTTATGTTTCATCTGAATACGAGATATTTCTCACATTTTCAAAACTGTATGTGTTATATGGGAAATTCGAAATAATTTTGTATTTTCGTTATTTTCATTTGAAATGATTTATTCGAGAATACAATGAGAGTTTATAACTCTATCATATCAATAATATAAGTTCTTAAAAAGTATAACTGAATTCATTAGATATTTCAATAGATATCCTCTCAGTTTTTTATTTATTGAAAATTTTTTCCTAAAAGTTTTCATGCTAACGAAATGTGGATTAAGATTTCCTTTTTATGCTGAACTAACGAAAACTTTCAATATTTTATTCCATCCAACCATACACACAAAATTATATTGAATGTTCATCGATTTCATGATTCAAAACCCTTCTGTAATAGAATTAGCTTAACAAAAAACTTTTCTGCAAAGCACATTTATGAATGTGTAATCACAAAACGATTCTTATGGAAGAATAGACTCGTGAAGTATAATTAACGACCAATTAGACCATAATCTATTGAATAAAACCTTTTTATCAAAGAAATAGGACTCTGATAACTTCACCAAATTGTACTTTTTTATGATTTCAACCAATAGAACTTTGTAACAAGTTTTTTTCATTTCTTGCAGATATTTATTCTCTACCTCTTCGGAAATTTCAACAACGTCATCTCAAATCAGTCGGATCAAGAACCTTCTCCAACCAATGTGAAAGAAATAACAGTTTCAATCGAGCACAACTCCGATAACAGGAATGAGAAAAATAGCGATGACCCCAAGAAAAATCCTCTTTCTCAAAGAACAAGAGCCAATCTTCTATTAAACTCAAAAGTCATCTACCCCCCTGGAGCCAAGACTGCATCGGCTTTCAACCAAGGAATACTCAAGTTCCAGCAATTGCTGGAACTGCCACTCAATGAAACCTCAAATACTGATTTAATAGACTTGAAGAACAACAATCTTGAGGAAACTTTCAACAAGAGCGGTGAAAGAAATACTGAAACTAAAAACATCACAATAATAAACGAGGAAAGCACTGAGGATAAAACAGAAGAAACAAATGCAGGTACAACCGAAGAAAGAAAGCATTCAAACTGTGGAAATTCATCTGTCCATGGCGAACCAGAAGTTTCACTGAGAGTTTTGAAGAATAATTTCATTGAAGATTTTGGTACCACCAGTAAAGAATCCAGTGAAGAAAACTCCATTGAAAACAAGAACAATCGTACCGAAAAACTAGACGAAAAACCCGTAACAGAACTCACGAAGTTGAATTAATAGAACCTGTGAATCTTAAATCCAACAACTCAACTTCGAATGAAACTGATACTAAAAAAAGTTCAATCGAGATTTTAGATGATGATATTGAAGATGGAGCTAATAGTACCGATAGTACCTCAAACAATCTCGGAAATC
Organism: Propylea japonica; assembly: GCA_013421045.1. Taxonomy (NCBI): domain Eukaryota; kingdom Metazoa; phylum Arthropoda; class Insecta; order Coleoptera; family Coccinellidae; genus Propylea; species Propylea japonica. Next base: position 23,627,757 of record CM024241.1, on the reverse strand, counting down.
AAACTACGTATCTACCAGTATCAGCAGAACGAAAATCTTCGCAAGAAATAATAGAAGTGAACCCTCAGAAAGTTAAGGAAATACCTTTAGAACTTAACCTTAAAAACTCAGCAAGAAAGCAAGACAAAGAACAAACTGCAGATGACATTTCTCAAAACATCAAGAGAGATATTCTTTTAGGTAACTTGAATCCATTCTTCTCAAACCCATCAACAAATAGCATCAGAAATACCAACAGTATATTCTTCGATGATATGCTAAAAAGTCGAAAGGTATGATTGGCCCCATGAATCCCTTCGTTATAAATTCTATATCATTTGATGGTTCAAGATCGACCACTTCTAGAACTCCACCGTTTGCCAGACTCAAAGTTGCTGCTCCAAGGTCATCTGGATCTGTCAAAACCCTCAAAAGTATTTCTCTTGATGATGGCAGTTCATCGTCATTTGGTTCTAAATCTGGAAGACTTTCCTCTTCGTTGGGAGGAATATCTTCGAGTTTGGGAGGAAGTTCTCCCAGTTTTTCCAGTTCTTCAAGCTTTGGTGGACAAACCTCAAGCTCAAGACCCGCTACTGTGCGAGGAAGACGTCCAGGTTTTTCAAGGTTCCGTACTCAACCCTCAAAGTCCAAGGCTGCAGCTACAGCTGTTGAAACTGTTCAAAGCGTGCACTTAGGGGATGGAAAAAAGGACACATCATCAAGTTTTGGAGGAAGTCCATCCTTTAGTTCCTCTTTCAATTCAGGAAAGTCTTCAGTGAAAACAATACCATCACTCTTGATTAGAGAGGAAGATGAGAGCCCGACAAAGTTCAGTAGTACATATAAAAACAAAGCAGCACCTTCTGCTGTATCATCAGCTTCTTTCACTTTCACCCCTAGTGGTAGTCGTTCTCATGGCAGACCAAAGAGTGCTTCAAGGCATTCCAAACCAAGACCACAGTCAAGACCTTCTGTTGCCTTCACTCATTCTCCACCGCCAAGAAAAAGCAGTGGAAATGATGACGATGAAGGAGTTCAAATTCTTAAATCCGTGGACTATTCGTTACCTGAAGAAGTAGGGAAGTCCTTGGATAAAACAGGACCTTCAAAATTCAAGAGAAAGGCTGCATTTGAAACCACAGAACCTCCAGTCTACAGCATGCAAGCTTCTGTAACTGTCGATCCATTCATGGTGAACTTAGATATGTACAGGAAACCACAGGATTATTCCTTTAATCCTTACTTGGTCAATACGCAGATGAAACAGGTGAAGAGGAACACTGAAAAATCCAGGAGTTTTGAGTTCAGGCCGAGCATGCCTGATATCAGAACCAGAAAAGTGAAGGAGTTCAACCCAGGGTTGAGAAAAAATTCATACTTCCAGCCTTCCTTGCAGTTCCAAACTATCACTGAAACGCCCCAAGACGATGTCGAGATAATTGAAGCTTTTATGCCTGAAGACGAAGTAGATGATTTACAAAAAATTGAGAATTTCGAAAGTGACATGCTGTTCAAACCATACTTCGCAACACAAGCTCCGACGAGTTTTCATATGCCAAGAAATAAAAATAAAGAAAGACCTGCTAGAAGCTTCCATAACATCGATTCCAGCTTTGTAACGCAGTCACCAAGAAGTTTTCAGATGCCAGAATCTTCGTCTTATAGGTACTTTGGTAATGTACATATGATAGATCTTTCATAGTATACATTCAAGTAAGTGTCTGAACTCATTTTGAAGAAAAAATCCATATTTAAAATGATTCCACGTTGCTAGTACTGAAGAAAAGAACTGCTTCCCTTTATGATGTCTAGTTGCCAAAGAAATTATTGCCTGAATTCAAGAATGTATTGTATTGAATTCTAGAATAATTTGAAATTGCTTTTCTGCTTAATTTTGTTGTTAAATAAATTTTCCGGTTGGAAAATTCAAGAGTAGAAATTTGAGGAGTTTGAATAAGAATTTGTTGTTGAAGTTTGTACATTTTTAAGAGAATAATTTGTAAAGTTTTTATACGAACATGTTATTTTAATAAAACAGTGAAAACATCATTTTTCTCTACTTTTTTACCTTCACCAGGTCATTGTTAATAAATGGACCAAGGAGCATAGAAGATTTGAAGCGGAACAGAATTGGTATAAAATATGTAATTGAGAATTCTATGATTTTCCTATATAACCACGAAGCGTAATTCAACTTACATAAAAGATGAAATACATATTATTATTTTATCTTCTGTAGTATGAAGATGTTTGAACACTCATATGTTATGTCTAAAGAATTACCTACTTATTCAAGGAAGAATTTTTCATTGTGTAACAACAGAGAGAAATGAAGATATGTACCGGGTGTCCTAAATTCGTTGTCTAGTGAGGGGATCTCAGAAACCCGATGCGCTAGAACAAAATGCATTTTTGGGCTCGACTTTTTTGAGCTATAAGAGAAAGTTATAAACATGAAAACCAAACATTATACAGGCACTTTTTTCAGTAAGTATTCATTTTGTTTTAGCTCATCGGCTTTCTGAGATCCCCTCACTAGACAACGAATTTAGGATACCCGGTACTTCTGATCTGATATCACATTTTATTTGGTTGAAACATATAAGAAAATATTTGGAAAAAAATATATAAAATTGATCAAAAATAAAGAAACTTGGGGAATTGGAGTGAGTTGCAATGTATTTTTTGTATATTTATACAAAAAATACATGCAAACTATATGTTCGAAAAATACTTTCCGTACTAACGGCAGACCGTAAAACGATATCTCGTGCAGAAAAAATTTGAGAACTTGATATTCTCGAAGAATAGTCGAGACTGAAACAGAAATGTTGGAATTATGTACTTAATCCAACCAAGATAAAGAACCACTTTTTCGAAAAAAAAAAGATTGGCTCAAATTTTTCTATCGTAGTGGAATTCTCAACACTTTTGTATGTCTTCGTTCCATTATTTTGTCAATAATCATAATGTTTGATCGAAGTTATCAATCGAGAAAAAATCGAAGGAATAAATTCAGAATAGGTGTGAAACTTCAAAAACATAGAACTAATTCAGTTTTTTAACAAATTTATTCTAAACTAAAATTCAAATCTATTCGGAAGATAATTCTTCTTTCTATTGTTCGTAAGTTATTGTGCTTACCTACCTCCACATTGTGGGACCAACCTAATATTTTCCGATATTTTTCCATTCATTCTAAATACTAAATTTCAAAATGACCGGATTCAAAAACTTTAATATGGAAAAAAACGTGGAAAATCAAGCTGAAAGAGAACAAGAATATATTAAAAAAAAGTTTTTTCAACGGTTACGAGTTGAGATAACCATTTTTATGTATCAAAGGTTCTTTACGCTTTCCATTGGACATTTTCTTCAGGGCTATTTAATGTTCATCTCATTATTCGATGAAAAGAATTACATTTTTTTTGAAAATATAATTCATCAGAATAAAAAGTACCAGTTTGTGTACCGGGTGTTCTAAATTCGTTGTCCAGTGAGGGGATCTCAGAAACCCGTGAGCTAGAATAAAATGTAATAAAGAAAAATTTATTACTTCAATGAATTCTACTGAAAAAAGTGCCTGCATAATGTTTTAGTTTTTTGTTTATAACTTCAGTAATAAAGAAGTTATGAGAACTTTTCATTTGACGCCATTTTCCAATTTTTTCTAATAGCTCGAAAACGGTTTGACTTAGGAGGTTGCGGTTTTCACCAAATGAATTTTCTCAAAAATGTGCCACTCCTTTCGTTCTAGCTCATCGGGTTTCTGATATCCCCTCACTAGACAACGAATTTAGGACCCCCGTACATTGGATTAATATTCAACAGAAGGTATACATAATGTTATCTTGTTATCAAAAATGATTCAGCCAACAATCAGTTATTTGTGTTAGAAAACACATAAACTTCACAGGAAGACATTTCTCGTAATTCTTCAGAAAATACTTTCAATTAATGAATTATAACGTCCTTGGATCAAATCCAAACAACAAATAATGGGTAATATATCGAGAAAGTTCATTAAATATGTATGAAAAATTATTAGCACTGTGGTTATGATTTCTCAATAACAATCCAATTTTATACTGTTTCTAGTTAGGTATCCCATAAAACGTTCTAGACCATTTCTTTCCAGGTAACAGCCAAACATTTCTAGTTAATATTTATTAATACAAGGGATATGAGATGTAACTGAAGATATCTTATTTGACCTGCTTTATGCTTCAGTTAACTTATGATTGAGTAGATGGAAGAGAATTCTTCGAAATTGAAAAACCACTGTTAGTTATTAATTTAATCAGCTTAATATATGCAGGGTGCTCCGGAAAATGTGGGAAATCTCTCGGATTCAGATAGAACATAAAAAAAATAAAATGACAAGTTCCCATAACTTTTTTTTCTAGCCCTCCTCCCTACGAAGATAGGACCTCCTAAATGACGCCACTGAAAATTCATTTTAATGGAAAAAATTTCAATTACTTACTTCTTTCATTATTTTTTTTGAAAACGGTTCATTTATCAACACTGAACAAGAGTACCTTTTCTTTAGCTTAATGTTCAAGGAATCCAAATTTGTTTTTTAGCACCTTATCATATAGATAGGGTGTTAAAAATGTAAGCATTAAAATGTACAACCCAGTCCGCCCCTGGTAAACTGAACAAGCTAATTGAAATTGAGTGCGGTGATTTAAGAGGTCCTTAATAGTATTAATCATATCAAATTTTCATCAAATTACATCGAGTAGTTTGAAACTTATTCGACTAAAATGGATTTCCAGTGGCGTCATTTAGGAGGTCGTATCTTCGTAGGGAGGGCCGCTAGGAAAAAAAATTATGGGAACTTGTCATCTTCATTTTTTATGTTCTATCTGAATCCGAGAGATTTTGCACATTTTCCGGGACATCCTGGAAATAAAATATTTTCGAATTTCGAATATTTGTAAAACAATATTGATGATATCTCATTTATATAATCCCCAAATAAATTCTTTTTCAAGGATATGTATTTTCGACTGAAGAATAATGAGTAAAGAAGTATGTTGTACAACTCTCATAGTTTGATGAAAGAAATATGTTGTGTTGAAGTGAGAAACCAAAACTACGCATAAACTATATTTAATTAGTAAGATTAGTCGACAGATGATTAATATGTGTACTATCAACAAAATTCTGTATCTCACTCAGCAAATACATTTATTCAGAGAAAATGGCGCAGTAAAATCGAAGAAGTTCAATCTAACATACATTCATTATTTATAGAATACATTGAATTACTTATGAACTTTATTAATAGTTTGAGAGCTTCTTCATCTCAATGGGCATTCTCAGTATGTTAAAATATAGGTTTTTCTTTATATGACAGCATTGAAAATAGTGTAAAATTACTCACATTTGTTTCAAAATTTGAAAAAAATAACTCCAGAGTCCAGGAAGGACTAAATAAAAAATACCCATTGGTTATTATTCCTATGTAACAGATAATTTATGCGTAAGATAATATGTGTATTGAATAAATCAGTGAACAACATAAGAGTACATGGTTTCGAGTAGATGATCGTCAATTGTATGCTTCACATAGGTGATCTTGAAATGCATAATACCTATGTTTCATTGAAATAAATATTATACTTTGCTTGTGAAGAATCGTTACTCTGTTTCTTCTTGCCGGTATCATTCTCTGTGATCATTTAACTACTAGATTCAAATATCGATTGAAATATATTTTGGGAGGATTCTGCATTTCTAAAAAACTTTATAGCTTTTCACTACCAGTTTCTGAAACAGAAATCATTGAAAAATTTTCAAATGAGATGATTTGAGATCCATTCTAACCAGAACGAAACCAATGAATGAGACACAAAAATCAAAAAATTGTGTTTACATATTCCCTGTATATGTGGAAAATCTTATACAGGAGAGACATCAAGAGCTTCAGAGATAAGAAAACGGGAACATAAGAACAACATCAAAAATAGAGACATTACAAAATCACAAATTGCTGATCATGTATGTATGTTCAAATAGCGGAGATCATATGATGAACTGGAACAACGCAAAGATTCTAATAACGGAACCTGATAATTATAAAGGAAATTAAGGAATCCACATGTATTTTGTTAGATGAAGTAGATAATTTGGCTAATTGTTCTGTTGGAATAGATCGTATTTAGATTGATTCATCCAGGAAAGAAATGACATCAGGAAATTTCAAAATTAAATAAATCAACATCCTTATGTGTTGACAACTTTCAATGTCAATTAGACTGCAAATGAAAAAACACACAATTCTGAAGATTTCACAAGTTTGTCTGAAGAAGGTGTTCGATATAGACACTGAAACGTTACATTATCATTTTCATTTATTTCCTTTGTTAGTTTTACTGTTAGGCAACAATTTTTTCGAAACTAATTTGATCCTGACAAATAAGTGCAAAGATTTTCGCAGGTGCACTTCATCTTAATTAAAAGTTTTTTAATTATTTCTGTTTCAGATACTGGGAGTGAAAACCTATAAAGTTTTTCAGAAATATTAGATTCAAGTTCTTGAATAAGGGGATTTCGAAGTAATATATCAAGTAACGATAACTGATTCGAAATGATGGGTATTTCAGAAATATTGAACCCTCAAAAAATCATAACGATTATCAGTTTTTTGTTTTGTTGTCAAGTTTTCGAGAAAATTATGTTCGATATTCATGACATTCCATCAAGAAAAAATATGGCAGTATAAACTTTTGGGCAATCCCAAATATTGAACTAATTGATACTCATTTACACTAATCATTTTCATACTCAACTTTTTGGTACAATAATGCTAGACGTACCTACTGGCGTATTCGCTTTACCGTTTTACGAATCAGGAAAGTGGAAAAAAACATTTAGGAAGCATTAATTGCCATATAAAATCGGAGGTACTGCAGAATTCTCTCATATTCTATCGTTTGGTGCCGCTGAACAAATATGAAAGTGCTTCTCGTAAGTACCAATCTTTAGTGTCTGATTTTACGTGCGCTTAGTGCGGTTAACGTTTGGAAGGTGGCTCATTCAGCGTTTGTGTTTGAGTGTTTTTAGGTTGAAGTGAATAGGTTTCTTCACGTTTTCTGTGGAATTCTGGATTCTGACTTTTTACTTCGAGATCTGTATTTTTCCTATTTTCAATTTGTCTCTATGATAAAAAGTGTCTAGATTGTATTTGAAATCAGATGCTTGTTTATTTTTCGGAAATATTGAAAATTGGACTATTTTTGAAAGCTACTTAAACGAGTGCTCTATCGTTTTGCCCAAATGTACTTTTTGAACTTCGTGATCTCAAAGGATAGGGTAGGCTCCCTGATGACGAATTCGTGGTCAAATTCAATTCTGTCTATTAGCACAATAACAGTCCTAGAGACTTGAAATTTTCAGGGTGAGTTCGGTTCCCAAATGCCGCGGTTGAGTTCGTTAACTAGCTGAATCGTACAGGGTGTTCGACAAAATATGACCATTCAAAATTTTTGTTCCTCAATATCTCAGAAAATACGAAACCAATCGGAATGAAATGCTACGACCAATTGCAAGATGCTGATAACAAGCCTCATGCAGAATTTTGTGGTCATAATGTGAACAGTACCAAAGAAAATTCAATTGGAATATTGAAAAAAAAACTTCATGTTTCCATAAAAAGTTATCCGATTCGAGTGAATTTTTTTTTGAATCGAGATCGATACTCTGAATGTTCATCCAAAATTTCTTGGACCTAGTTTTAACAGAACCATAGAAAATTCAATTGGAATATTGAAAGAAGAATCTTTATATTTCCATAACAGAATATCCGTTTCGAGTGATATTTTTTTTGAGAATGAAAACTAACATAATGAATATTAGAATTTCAGTATTTTCATTCAAACTATCCAAAATAAATAATTAGTGTAAAAGGAGGCTGGCCATTCATTTTTCATTCAGTATCGAAAACTGTAAATTTAATATGGGGTTGCCATTTGAAAATCTCGAAATATTTTAACTTGAAGTTCTACATTTTCGGAGCAAAATCAATGCAGATTTGAAAATTAAAAATTCAAAGAATTTGTGCATAACTTGGCAACAGTGCATGGCAGAAAATTTTATTTATACTGCGAATTTGGTATTGAATCGATACATATATAAAAATATAGGTAGGTAGTTTGCATTTGAAATTAGAAAGTAGATATGCGTTTGAGATAGAAGTGGCAACACTGTCGACTTGAAAATATTTTAGGCGAAAAGTTCCTTCATCCTCAAGGCTTCCCTAAAATTTCAGAACGAAATATTCACTTGTTCTCCAAAAACGTCTGATAGGCCAACTTAAAAGAAATCCTGTATGTAAAACAAAATTCCAAAAATTCTAGGGTGAAAATAACTGCTTCAATTTCTGGTGAACTAACAGGATCTGCTAAATATTGTTCATTATAATCAAATTCAAAAATTTCGCGAATATCTCCTGGTTACCATACTGAGGGCTTCCTAATGAGAATTTTCACGATTTCTTGCACATTTTTACTGTTACACAATTAATGATATAAGCTGCACATATTGTCCCTGATATAATTGCGCTTAACATTGCTCTTTGTTATACTTTCTATCGTTATTGATACTCTCAAGCATATACGGGTAATTATAGTGCCATCCATTCTTTGATGAATGACAACCAGGAAGCTATCGGACTTGGAATTGTTTAGAAGGATACAGGAAAAATATTGTTATCAATGACAAATATTATTGCCCTTTTTACAATATTGTAGACTGAAGTTGGTGATTTTTTCTAGAAAACTTTTAAGGTTTGCACTCCCAGTCTCAGAAATAATTAAGAACATTTTAATTAAGATGAAGTGCTCCTGCGAAAATTTTCTCACTTATTTGTCAGGAGCAAATTGGTTTTGAAAAAAACTGTTGCCTTACAGTAAAACTAAAAAAGGAAATAAATGAAAAGGATAATGTAACGTTTCGATGTCTATATCAGACAACTTTTTCAGACAAACTTGTAAAATCTTCAGAATTGTGTGTTTTTTCATTTGCAGTCTAATTGACATTGAAAGTTGTCAACACATGGAGATGTTGATTTATTTAATTTTGAAATTTCCTGATGGCATTTCTTCTTCAATGAATCAATCCAAATACGATCTATTCCAACAAAACAATTGGCCAAATTATCAACTTCATTTAACAAAATACTAGTGGATTCCTTAATTTCCTTTTATAATTATCAGGTTCCGTCATTAGGATCTTTGTGTTGTTCCAGTTCATCATATGATCTCCGCCGCTATTTGAACATACATGATCAGCGATTTGTGATCTTGTAATGTCTCTATATTTGATGTTGTTTTTATGTTTTTGAGTAATGCAGAATACTTCCAGATTATATTTCAATCGATTTTATAAAGTTGGTGAGCAATTGGGAGCTCTTTAGTTTCAATTTCATCAACATTCGATTTTTTCGTAGAATTTAATTTCTTTTTATTTATCATAAGAAGAATTGCAGTTTCGTCAATATTATCTAATCTTTTAGAAATAATGGCCCCTCAGAAAATCATAGTGTTTTCGAGAAAAATAAAATCACCAAATTAAGCTATCAAATTTAAACGATCAGAATTGGCGGTTGAGTGTGACGTACGAATCAGCATTCATTTCATTTGTTGAATGTTGAATCAGAGTTTACAACGATGCTAACTGGCTACTCTGTAGGATTCTGTTGGCTTGCTGGTACGTCATCATGGAGAGACGTTTCTTCCGAGTATCGTAAACGCATTTTTAATCTATATAAATGAAACAGGATCTATGGTTACCTTCAAAATGCCATATCTTTCAAACGACTGCACCAAATTGGATAATTCTTTTTTTGTTGTGTTCATAATTGTCAGGGCAAGGTTTATACAACAAAATATTTCCTAAAAATTGTTCGGAAAAAAATGAAAGGCTTTCATTTTTCTTACGACCAATCGAGCAGTCATGGAGTACTTATAGGTTATAATGATTCTGAGTAAATAAATTTATTATTAATGAATAATTTTTCAGAATATTATGCCCAATTTTGAGTAAATAATCTATTGTCTGTTAGCAAATTTGATGATAAGAACAAAAATCTAAAAAAATCGCATATTTGAATGAAGTCGGCTCTTAATATTATTGCTTTTGTATTTAGAGCACGCGTATGCATTATTTTGTTTTGAATTAATTCTTAAACGATAATTAGTCTCCTAAGTGGCTAACGAAACCACTTGTTTTCCATCAAAAATTATCAAATATAGAAACTGATCCAGATATACGTTCCGTTCCTAAATATTTGGACCGTGACAAGTATCTGATCTTTGACGAATTTCATTAATAGTTAAGTGTTTCGGACGTGAATATGAATTTAGCACATATGCTGTGTGTTGATTCGATATAAATTCCTCATCAACGCCAAAATTTTTAATTACTTTTTCTGCTAGATGGAACAACAAACGTATAATTCTTAGATCCGGAAAATTTGGGTCAGTTTGTTGCGTTATATCTAATTGATTTGATTATTTCAACATCGCTGAAAATTTATTGGTAAGACGTCATCCAAAATTTCGATTATATTGAACTGCATATGTCGCAACTTCTCCGGTCTTTTTATAACGTTGACATATTGGGTTCGAGTTGAATTTCAGGATAATCTCAGTGAAAATCATTCCATTGGAATACAGGGTGTCCAGGAAAATGTGTAATCGCTCGTATTCGGATCAAGTTCCCATAATCTTTTTCTTAGAGCCACTCCCTAAATGACGCCACTGGAAATCCATTCTACTGGAATAAGCTTCAAACTACTTAATATAATTCAATGAAAATTCGATATGATAACAGTAGTAAAGCCTGCAAATTTGAATCAGTTTGTTTAGTTTACCAGGGGCAGACTAGATTGTACCTTTTAGTGCCTATATTGCCAACACCCTGTATGATAAGTAGTTAAAAAATAAATGGGTATACCTTGAAAATTAAGCTGAGGGGAAGGTACTTCTGTTCATTGTCGATAAAATGAACACTATGTAGAACTGATTTATATTTTGAATGAGTATTCTGAACTGAAAATATTTTAAAAATCGATTATTTTCTCGTCAGGAGCTTAAAAAAAATGTGGAATACTTATAATAGGTTTGAAACAAGTTTTGAAAAATAATCTCTGTAATCATCTTAGAAATTTTCTTAACCATTTCATCTCATGTGTGCGACATGGCAATTGAATTTTAACCTGAATACGAAATATAAGATCTGTTCCGCTTTCGACACGGTATACTGATCCGATATATCGGAAATAATTGAAATTGGCGGGCTTTTCATTGAAACGAACTGTGAAAACTGGACCTCGTCCAATTTCGACTGGGAATATCCATATGAATATTCATTTATTTAACCGATTTGGAGTAGGACTTTCATGGTTTTGGACAGAATAATTAGGGGAATTGTGTACTGTTAAGAGATTTGTTAATTGGTTTGCTGAATGTGTTGTCGAAAGAGTTCTGTTGTTGGATTAATGAATAGTGCAAGATTATAAGACTCCAATTTGAAAATGTTATAGTGTGTATTTTCGTGATATTTTTCACTAACATATTTTTTTAAATTATAGCATTATGTTATCTTATTCGGTTTTTTTGTTATTGTTTTTGCAGCAGGTAATTCAGAACACATAACACATAAGTGGAAAAGCCTAACTTTCCTGGGTGATTATCAAGATTGCTCACATTTTCAACACCCTATATCATAAGGAGTTAAAAAAACCAATTTGGATATCTCGAACATTAAATAAAAGAAGAGATACTTTTGTTGTTCCATAAGATGAACCGTTTACGAGAAAAATCAACTTTAATTTGAAACATGGTGAATTTTTTGAAATAGGGGATAGAGAGGCTTTTCAACAATAACTCTTGGGTTTTCCGAGCCCCAGATGCGACAATTTTGCCACCGAGGAGAAAATGGGCCTCATCACTCAAGAAGATTTTTCGATGGAATTCCAGATCATTTTCATGCATTTCAACGATCCAATCGGCAAAGACAACGACGTTGTTGATGATCGACCGGCTTGAATTCTTGTGTTAACTGAACTTTATAAGCCTTAAGACCCAAATCTTTATGTGAAATACGGTGTAATGACGTTTATGGAATGCCTAATTCCAAAGAACGACGCGGAATGGACAAACCCGTGTCTCTTCAATACTGTCGGCTACGGCAACAATATTCCCTGCTGTTCTTGAGCGACATGCACGGGTTTTATTCTTCACATTACTAACTTGTCCCAACAGCTTGTATTTTTCCGCCAATTTCTTTATTATGGTCCGACAATGTGCTTCACGACGACCCAAAAATGTTCGAGTTTTACGAACCGTTTATGCCAAATTTTCACCATTTTTATAGTGGATTTTAATGATTTAAATGCGTTCTTAAAGCGTGAATCGTTTCATTTTTATTAATGGCGTAGTTTCTACTTGTCAAATGTCAAAAAAATTACAGCAGCTAACGTGACATCTACCGAAATAGCGGGGTATTCGAAAGAACACCTCTTTATTATTTCATTTGGTTCCCACGCTTGTTGAATTGTTTTCTAATAAAACGATGATTTTTAAGAAATCGCTAAAATGGCCATTATAGAATTTTTTTTCGATTGGATTGATTAAATTGGACAAAAATCAAACAATTATTACTTGCGTAATTTTTGGCTGACTCGGTTCATTCAAAAACTTAACTGACCTATTGCTTCTCACACAGCTTCCTCGGAATTCTTTAGTCTACAACCCATTCCGTTCGAAAGTTAAAGTGTTCACAGACGAACAAACATAATTACTTTCATCTTTGAATCTTCTCTATTGAGTCCAACCAAGTCGTCAGAGATCAATCTCAGTTTCATCATATCTCACTTCGATTGCAGCTTATTACCCACCTATACTGTTATTCTGTCAATTCAAACTTGAACATCTTCCTAGATTGTTTATTTGCCTTTCTTGCATTGATAAATGATACGGTTTCTTCCATTACCCGGAAATATATAATATCATTCTGGTAAATTGATCGATCATTTCAAGCACTAGACCTTGAACTTTCACTTTCATTTTGTCACAAGTCATTAACTTCTTCTGCATTTGTTTCAGATATGTTTCATACTGACCATCGGATGTCAAGCAAATGAAGAATCTAATATAACTTCAACCACGCCTGCAGTTTTAACTTTTCACTTTGAATCCCTGAAACTGGTAAATGAAACAAATACGACACCAGTCTCAAATGTCAACATAACAACGAATAAGCCAGACTTAATAAAAAATGGGACAACAGAAGAACCAATTACCTTCAAGAAAAAACCTCAACTTAAAGCTACGAAACTCAAGAAACTATATAAAACAAACCAAACCACTAATTTTTACAGAGTCCATGAGGTTTCAGATCTGAACAGAGAAGAATCAAAGTTTAATCGAAAGAACTCGTATTCGATGAAACCAAAAAACCTACACAATTTCCTCAGTGAGTACACGGAACCTCGAAATAATTCGATGACATACAAAACTTATCATGACTCAAAGAAAGAAGAGAGTAGAGTGACGCAAAAATTCCTCAAACCTGATGCAATCGTTCAACAACCCAGATCTAGACACTATTCACATATAGATAGAAATAGATGGCACAATAGCCAAAGATTCAATAAGAACAATTCGGAAGATTTCAGGGATTCCCAAGAATCTCGTAGGAATGAAAATTATATACAGTATTCCTACAAATACAAGCCAGATCTTCAACATACAAGAACAGTTTCCGATCATCTACAACAAGAGACTGAAAGTCAACCCAGACCTGGAGGAAGACCTACGCTTCCAGAAATCCAGAATGTGATTCATACTTTGGATAGTCAAGACAGTGCTCCTGTTTATAAATCCCCAAAACAAAATCATATAGTTGAAGTGACGGAGGTACCTTTAGTATTTGAACATCACTATCAAGGAGACTACAAAAATCCAGAGTCAAACTTTGTGGCTCACCAGTACAGTTATAGTCCACCTGCAGATACTACAGACGAAGCTTACAGACTTGGTAAAATCTTATCCCAGAACGTTGTCCAGAAATTGGAGTCTTCAGAACAACCTTTACAGGAATACGTACAAAACCAACAAGAAGTTATTTTAGCTGGTTATACAAATGGTGTCCCCAGTTATTCATATGTGAACTTCAACCTGAATCCTGTGAGAACTAGTTTGGAAAACACACAACCTGTACATCCGATTATGAAATATTTGGCTCCAGAAATAACTCCTCAAAGTTTCGGACAAGAAATACAACATTTCCAACCTGCTCAGTTGAGTCAATACCAAGTGGTAACACCTCAAGCCCAAATGCAACCTATCGTAGTTGCTGAAGATGAATCAACTCCTCAGTATGGAACCACTTTCTTACAAGCTATTGGTGGAGCACATCAAACCAATACTCAACAACACATACAAACCATTGCTGACGCTGGACAGTCATACCAACAGAACTTCCATCAACAGCAACAACCAGAGGAAAATACTGAACCTAAATCCCCATATTCAGTGAATGTGCAACAACATTTTGTTAATATACCAAAATACACACTAGCTAAATTCAGCAAACCACAAGCAATTCATGAGGTAGAACCGCCAAATCTCTCTGGTCACTCCAATGATAACAACTACAATTCAATAAGATATCATATTGCTTCAGAGATACCAACTAAATCTTCAGAAAACTTCAGAAATCCTGGATATGGAGCTGTTCAAGCTGAGCATGAGGACTCAGAAGAGCAAGAAGAACAAGTGGAGAATCCAAACGTGAACTACAGAGTGAAAGGTGTTATTCCTTCAACCAAATTAGTCCACTACATAGTACCTCAACAATCTCCTACTGCTGCTCCTATAATACACCGACCAAGAACCCAAATGAACCCGTCCAGGCCATACTGGAGAAAACCTGCTGTCATGAAACTGGTCAGGATTCCTGGCAGAAACACGTATCAACAAGAAGAGCAAACTCATCAGTCTCAATACCAAAGTTACAGACAACCAGAAGAAAGTACCCGTACCAGAAACCAACAACTATACCAAAGTCTTGCAGAACACTACTCTTCACCTGTTAAGCATCAGGAACAACATAATGGGTACTCTGGTAACATTATGCGTTTGGTACCTCAACAAACATCCCAACATCATGAAGGACATCACCAGTTTAGTAGCAGACCAATTGTAGTTGAAGAAGTTTATGGTAAGGGTCAAGACCAAGGTGAAGAACCAAGTTTTTCCCAAAGTTCTTATGGTGACCACAATGACCACGACAACGTAAGGTATCAAAATATCGATGAACAAAATTATTCGAATGGAAGACCAGAGGAAAACGTTGAAATTGTCAAGTCTATATCCCATTATATACCTCAACAACCTGAAGAGAACACTCGAGAAAATAGTGTTTATGATAGACCATCTCCAGATGAAGATTCTCATAGTTCTGAGTTACCAAAGGGTTACCTGTCATACCAACAACAGAGGAACCGTCCAAGAGGCCCTCACATGATGAGGGTGGAAAATACCAGGCATATTATGCCTTTAGTTCGTTATAGAAATCGGGAAAATTATGAAACTAGAACAAGAATAATGAATCCAAGAATCAGGAGGTTAGTTTCTGATCTTCTGAGAGATAGTTATAGGAGGCAAAATGTTTATGTCGTTATGACTGAAGATGAATGAAAAGATTTTTGTAATTTGTACGAATGAATGCCATTAGAATAAGTAATTTATTTCTTTATAAGTATTAATTAAAGTTTATAATGAAGAAGTCTGTATCATTTCATTAAACTCATCCCATCAAAGCGTAAAATTGCAGAGTTGATTTGAACTTTCTGCTGAAATGGTTCGAATTTGAAAAACAATAATCATAAAAAATTAACTATGCACAGGAGAAAGATGTTTCTTTATTATATATTGACTTCCAAGCATTTCCTATTTATTCATTTGATTCGAAATAAAAAGTCATTGAGGCTGTTGTTACAGTTGAGCTGAAAAATCTCAAAAACAAAGATTTTTTATCAACGAAAAACATAGAAGATATACTCTTATTGTCACTAGTCACTGTCTGTTTTTTAGTGTCAGAAGTAGAGAAGCGCCAAATTAAAATGTAATATAATTCATTCAATAATATTTTGAGTTCAACCAAGTAAATTAAAAGTGAATCAAACTCATTGATTTGGAATACACAGTGTAAATTTTCCACTTTTTGAAATGGCTCAGGCATTTGTTACAACTTATAGAAACCATTTCAGAGGTCATAAAGAACCTATAAGAAAATCGTAAGTACCTATATGATATCTGCTACAATTTTTCCTTAAATGGTAATATTGTCCTTCTATCTGAATGTAAATGCAATTGAGATAACAAATAAATAAGGTTTTTTTCGTTGAATCTATGTATTTTGGTAAAGAACACATAACGAGTACTTCTTTATGAAAGTGTTATATTTCTTTCACTCTGTATATTAATTTTTTCAGTAAGAAACCTTTCGACAGACATGCTGCTTCAGCTCCAGTTGGAGACTATTGGATTGATACTGATACTGGAGACAAAAAGCAGAAAAAAGTCAGTATATTCTTCGAAAGATTCGTTGTACAAAAATTCTCAATTTCAGGATTTGAATATTCCCTACGCACAAGCTCTGGTTGACCAATCCCTGAGAAGACTTATGTTCAGTACTTATCAGATGAATTATTGCACTGATAGTAAGTGGTTCGCTATACCAAATCAAGTTAGATATTTTGCTATTATCTGAAACCCTAAAAATAGGAAAAAAAATTGATTGTGTTAAAACTGAAACCTCTGACGTCGAATATAACATTATACCAAACTCCTGCAACTATTTTTCTAGGAAAATTTGATATTATATTGCTATATCCCTATTGATGACATCTGCTCTTTTTTAGAGGTCAAAGCATCTTGCAAAGAGATGAGAGAAGCAGTCCAGAGAGCCGCTGGAGAAAAAGGAACTCAAATAGAAGAACAATCTTTCGAGAACGAACTGCTACAATATTGTAGAGAATTATACAGCACAAAAACGTCGAAGATTCTGCCTCCAACAGAGACTGCAAGAAGAGGTAAGTATACCGAGCTGTCGCTAGGCTCATGTATGAGCGTCTTTCAAGCGAAATCTTAGCTATTAAAAGATGTCTATATAAAAATGTAGAAAGAAGTGCGATATAGCCATACACTCAGATAGTCAAACGCTATTAAAGTACTGAACTCCTAAGTCATCGACTCAAACATGATCTGGGAGTGCCGGAACAAACTCATTGAGGTAGGCAAGAAAAAAAAATCTTTTCGATCTGGGTTCCCGGCCACTCGGGAATCAAAGGAAACGAAGAGGCCAACACACTTGCCAAAGAGGTCGCATGAATGTCACTCATTGGCCCAGAACCCTTCTGTGGTATAGGTAAATGTACCTATAAGAACGAGTTTCTGGAGAAGGAGAAAGCCGAGAGGAAAAAACTCTGGCGGAATCTCCCAGGGATGGATCACTCCATTAAGTTCCTTCGGAACTTTGAAAAGCAAGATTCAAAAGATATCTGGATCTTGGTAAGAAACAATTACACCTCCTCACTGGCTTCCTCACAGGACACTATCGCCTCAGGAAGCACCTGTTGAGGATGAGATTACCGAACACTGACGAGTGTAGGTTCTGTGGGGAGGAGGAAGAAACCCCCATTCACCTAGTCACGGAATGCTTCGGCTTTGCGAACTTAAGGAGAGAATGCCCTAGGCGAGAAACTTGTAAGATTAAGGAACTAGCCTCGTTGAAGCCTTCACAAATACCTATTAGATTTCATTAGATCTCTGGAACTGGAAGGCGAGCTGTGAAGGGTGTGTCCAAAAAAGCTCTGTAAGGGGGCACAATAGACCTTGAGGTTACAGTGCACTGTAACCCCTTTTTAAACTAAACTAAACTGGTATATCGAGGCCCGACAAATGAAAATATCTACACACTTCGAGCTATTTATGACAGCAGTTGAAGGTATACTTATATGTCGTCTTCTGTTGTTTTAGATTTGGTTATAAAACTGTTTTGTTCGAAAAAATTCCATCACTAGGTGAGTGCTTTCATGTTTGTCAACTGCAATAGATTTGCGGAAAAATAGCATGTTTTCGTCGTAGAAAAAGCCATATTTCTGGACTCTGTGTTGTTTACTCCTATCTTCACAGTCGCTCAGGAATGTTGGGCTTTTCCTACCTGGTAAACACTATACTATTTCCCAATTTCCCACAGAAAATCACCTGTACCATCCAAAGTCCAAATTATTCCTTATCATCGTCATCCCACTCAATGACGTGGCATCTGAACCATCCACAACAATCTAGAGATTTCCCGACACCACGAAAAAAATATATTTTCCTACATCTGCTCAGTTTCTCGAAGGTGATAAACGGATTTCCCTGGTAATATTTCCCAAGACATTCTTTGACCGAGCTGACAGCCAAGCTGGCTGCCTGAAATGTTTACAAGGTGCCGAAACATTTCGGGCTCGTTTCTTGGAAAATCGACGTGTGAAACGATCGCCGAATCGCCGGGCGATATTTTTACGCGTTCCTACCGCTGTTGTTCCTCTGGGAAGCTGTGTGTCGGCATCAACGGTTTCTTGGAGAGCGGGAAAACTATAAAAAGGTCTAATGATTGGTCCTGATGAATCACGCCGGTTTTTTTAAGCCTTGTTGTCTGCCGATCTTTTGCTTCTTGCAGCGACTGAATGTCTGTTTGGAGAGATTGAGAGACGGCCTTGAGTAGCGTGCGAAAGATTGGTTTGGTTTGATTGAATAATATACTATCGATTGAATTATAATCTGGGAAGATTCCGCATTTCTGGAAAACTTTTTAGGTTTTCACTCCCAGTCTCTGAAACAGAAATAGTTAAAAAAAATTCAATTAATAAGAAGTGCTCCTGCAAAAATCTTTGCACTTATTTGTCAGGAGCAAATTGGTTTTTTAAAAAATTGTTGCCTAACAGTAAAACTAAAAAAGAAAATAAATGAGAAGGATAATGTAATGTTTCATCAGTGTCTATATCAAACACCTTCTTCAGACAAACTTGTAAAATCTTCGGAATTGTGTTTTTTTCATTTGCAATCGAAATGACATTGAAAGTCTGTTTTCTTTTATTAGCGCATTGAATTTGTTGAAACTCAATCGATTGTTTTTTTGGTATTCATTGGAATAGGAAATATTAACGCAATGGAAAATAGGTTCACTGTCTTCCCTGGATAGGTTTTGAAACATCATGTCTTTTAATTTGGCCATATATTGTTGTAATTTCACCTCAGTATATCTTAGAAAACTAATTCGTTCTCTTACCACGGCACAATAGACCTTAAGGTCGCAGTGAACTGTAACCCTTTTTTAAACTAAACTTTTTCAAACTACCAGGGCATGAGCGAACTTGTCTTTTATTTTTGACATTCACGGCTATCAAATGAAAGCTTAATCCTCAGGAATTTCGGAATTACTTTGTTATCTCTACATTTCCACATGAAGGTGAGGCTATTGTTTGTGTGTGAGAATTTCTTATACAATTCCTCCAATTTTCTGAAACAAGTGATAGAAAAATATAATCTGGTAGGATTCTGCATTTCTGAAAAAATTAAATTAAATATTCTTTGTTTCTGTTTCAGACACTGGGAGGGAAAACCTAAAAGTTTTTCAGAAGTCTACCTTTAAAGTCTACAAACTTCAATGGGGTATTATACGAATGATTCGCAACAAGGAATGTCATATAACACATGGTCGAAATTTTGACGGTTATTCTTCAATTCAACATTTTCGATTTCAGGAAATATTTCCAGTTTTTT
Organism: Propylea japonica; assembly: GCA_013421045.1. Taxonomy (NCBI): domain Eukaryota; kingdom Metazoa; phylum Arthropoda; class Insecta; order Coleoptera; family Coccinellidae; genus Propylea; species Propylea japonica. The sequence continues at coordinate 23,607,925 of CM024241.1, read as the reverse complement.
TTCCAAAATGATCATTATTTAGTTTTCTTTATAGTCTCATCGAATTTGACCACATATTCAGAAAGAGCAATAAATTTGCTACCAGATAAGAGAGTCTATGTGCACAAAAAACTCTTATTGCGGGCGTGGTAAGGAAATGAATACCACGATTTCGAAGTTAACAAAATTTCATTCGCTACATTTTTGTGTGACCTTGAAAAATAAATGACCATCAAAATATTCAAAAAACGGAATAATGGAGGTCCTCTCGTTGAATAGAAAACGGAATCAGTGTTTGATGACCCTACCATAAATATGAACCTGAACTTCATTGCCGTTTCCTGAATCAGCGCTATATATTTCACAACAATAACAAATAATATAACGTGAAATCGCTCACCTGTGACAATTCACCACAAATATGATACGCACGTATGCTATTCTTATTTCAACTACCTTGAAAGTGAAAATAAGTAAGTAAGTTTGATTTTTCTTTCACTTGAGAGTGAGGATTGTTTACAATTTTTATTACGAAATGATTTTAGTCCCAGAGAAAGCACTCTTGAAATTTTGTGGTTTGATATAATGATATGCTTGTGTAGAAAGAAAAAAAAGCAGGTATTTCTTGATATTAACTTAGATGGTAATGATTATCGAGCGTATAATGGATTTTTTTTAATTGGACTTGAATTCCTGAGGTTTTTCAGTTGGTATTATATCATATCAATAAGATATACGATGAAACGAAAACTCTTTATTTCTCTTATCCTCAAAATAGTGATGCAATGTTTTCATTTACATTATTCAGTGATTTTTGCATTATTTCCAAAATAAATAAAAAATTAGGGAAAGCCCTAAGCCGGAGCTATTGTGCGCTCGTTCTTTGGTGGAGCAATAAGACCATTACCTCAAAATTTTATATCAGATTTGAGATTGATACCAAATCTATAAATGCAAACCCTCAGCAAAATCGGAATTATATTCTGGAAATCATTCAAAATTAAATATTTAAAGAATAAATAATTAAAAGATTAAATTTTATGGCTCTGATGACGCGATCCTCTTAAAATTCTGCACGAACATTCAGTATATCAGTCTTGCTCCACAAGATGAATTTCAATTGAATCGGTTATTCTGTAATGGAAATATAGACATTCTTTTTTTCAATATTCTAATTTAATTTTTCATGGTTCTGTCGACACTATAGCCACGAAATTTTGCATGAAAATTCAGTATAATTATAGTCTTCATTCACAAAAAAGATTTCACTTGAATTCGATATCCTGTTATGGAAATATAAAGGTTCTTTTTCTTAATATTCCAATTGAATTTTCTATGGTTTTTTCAACACTATGGCCACAAAATTCTGCATCAACATTCAGTGCATCAATCTTTGTTTATTAATAAATTCTATTCGAATCTGATATTTTTTGAAGGAAATATGAATAATAATAATATAACAGAAGTAAAACTGATACAATATTCAGGCATGCTTTTCTCCACAAAAAAAGCAGAAAACAACCATGAATTCTCATGAGCTTTTTCAATTTTTGAAGTTCTGCTTAAAATTTTCAACGTAACCCATTTTATGAGTGTACCAATAACACTACAAAATTGCTCCGATTTGGTGTGAAACATTTTTGTGTTTTGGAGATCCAATTTCATATGAATAAAGCCTACATTGTTTTTTCAGTTTATGGCTATATAAGACCTGAAGCCATGTACACACCCTTGACACATTATCAAATGGTCTATGGCAAAGCAGGATATGATATAATGAGCAACCCAATGCAGTATTTGAACAACCACGAGGGAAAAAACAAAAGTAGTAATTCTTCTTTCTGCACATCCAAGGAAATTTTGAAAAAGACGTCTCTCAATCGTGATGTGAATAAAAGTGAAAGGATAGAGAAAGAAAAAGCTGAAAGGAAGAGAAAACTGGATGAAATTATGGACAATTTAGACAGGTGCTCCAATCATGTTGTAAACTATGATGAAATATTATGCCCCTGTGAACTTCAACTGTGAATATGATCATTTAAGTAAAGAATAAAATGAGATACGGATTTATTGTGACTATCTCCCTTGTCTTAATTGAAATGCGCAATTTCGAATTGCAAATGGCTTCGAGATGAAAAAACTGTATGGCACCAGTTTTTTTGAGTCTACCCGCAGAAAAACTTGACTGTTGTTGTCAAATTAATACCTGTAAATAAGACATATTGAATAATCTGGTACTCATGAAATAGTCTTATTTTTCCTTTGGCAGAAATCGGAAAAACAAAATGCTAAGTAATATTTTTTAAAAAGAATTTGTGCAGTTGCAAAAATGCTTCTTGTTAAAATATTACTTAGCAACGTGATTTTTCAATTTTTTTCCGGAAAAATTAGATGCCTTAGATATTACTCACGACTAGACACTGAGGTGAAGATATTCGACTTTTAATTCATGTTCTTAGTTTTTTCAACCAACCCAGGGGTTTTCATATGTTATTGTGAATTCATGAATGTCAGGATTAAAGAATGTTGAACTTTAAAAGTGGCTCGGCAGAACATTTAGTTAAGAAATCTTTGAGATTTTGCTTTAATGTGGTACTGACCACATTAACGAATGAATCAAGAGTTTTCCAATAAGAGGTATTATTTTGATATTCAAAGAAAAATGCCATTTTTCAATATGTATGATCGGATGTTTATTTCATTATAAAGAAGAAGCTATGCCGTTAATAGTGGAAAATAACATCAGGCAAATGACGACCACGACCACGCTTACAGGACCAGATCCATTCAATGAAATTTTCTATAACCAAATCGCAAAGTGGCTCCCCCTTGTCCTCGATAGCCTCACGAATTCCATCTTTGAGGTCTTGAATCGACGCTGGGCTATTGGTGTAGACCTTCTCTTTCACGTGGCCCCAAAGGAAAAAAGTCGCAAGGTGTTAAATCACAAGATCTCGGTGGCCAATTGTGATCACCTCTTCGAGAGATAACACGGTCTGGAAACTTTTACCGCAAAAGATCAATCGTTTCGTCGTTGATGATCGGCCAGCTTGAGTTCTTGTGTTAACTGAACTTTATAATCCTCAAAACTCAAATCTTAATGCAAAATACGGTGTAAAGACTATTTTTGAATGCCTAATTCTAAAGAACGACGAGAAATGGAATATCCTGGGTTTTCTTCAACACTTTCGGCTACAGCAGCAATATTCTCGGTTGTTCTTGAGCTTCGTGCACGGTTTTTATTCTTCACATCACTAGCTTGCCCAACAGCTCGAATTTTTCCACCAATTTCTTTATTGCGGTACGACAAGGTGCTTCACGACGACCCGAAAATGTTCGATTTTAACGAACCCTCTCTGCCAAATTTTCATCATTTTCATAGTGAATTTTAATAATTTCAATGCGTTCTTGAAGCGTGTATCGTTCCATTTTTATTAATGGCGTAGTTTCTACTTGTCAAATGTCAAAAAATGACAGCTTCAAACGTGACATCTACCGAAATAGCGGGCTATTCAAAATAGCACCTCTTATTGGAAAACCCTTTAGTTGAGAAATCTTTGAGATTTTGCCTCAATGTGGTACATTACGATGAATCATAGCTTCGTTAAGGTAGGTCTGCTCTTCCCCATACGCCAGACACCATAACTTTCAAACTTCGCTCCATATCTCATTGAAAAATATAAAAAACACCCAAATCCGTCCTTCCGTCAAATTTTCCTCTACACAAGTGAAGTACGGCAAGACGAAGGCAAAAGAAATTCAAAATTAGTCGCTTTCAATGACAATTCGAGCAAGATTGCCAATGTATGTTCCAAAAATACCCGCCATTGCTTGTGATACGTGTATATCACTTCTAAAAATATCTGTTGGACTTGCATATTACACTTCTGTTATGACGTAAGAGATGGTATGGTTTTCACTACTATTTTCTCAGAGCACGCTTTCGCGTTTCATCTTAGCTGAAGGCGACTATATCGGTCATTTCCTGGTTCTTGGTTGGCAACATTGAATGGGGTTCCTGCAACATTGCGGAATAAATATCAGATTTCTGCATCAGATAGAATTTCAGGTGACTGAAACAAACGATAGCTATCCTCGTTAGATTCTTGATGGTTTAAAAACTTGAATCATCATTTTTACTCACTTTATAATATTTTTATCCTGTCAATCAGGCTTTTTTAATGAACCGATTTTTCTTTTCTCCTTTTATTTGCTTTGTATAACATTTATATTCTTTTGAAAGCAAGAGCTAACATAATACAATACATAAAACAAAAATCCCTAACTTTGGTTAGTGCAAAACGGGGTACCATACTATTTTTTCGTATGATTCCATAGCTCAGGGAAAAAACCCCAATAAAAAAAACCCTGTCTTGCCGTTTCAACAAAATAACACTTAAAAACTATTAGAATATTGAAGGATTTCTTCTTTATTTAGTCCAAACGACAACCCTCTCCAAGATGCCTTCGGAGTTCTGAATCTGAAACGAAAAAATCGAAGCAGAAAAAAGGAACAGAAAAATAAAATGATTAGGACTCTGTTAAATCGATTTAAAATTAACAACCCAATTCAAAAACGACTCGGTAATTTGCTTTGCCAAAATGTAATATTTGAAACAAAGATTAATAACTGATCCCTACAATAAAGTTTCTGGATTTGATCTTCCAAGGAAAATTTGGACTATTCTTGATCGTATAAGAACAGGTCATGGCCGTTTTAATAGCATGCTTTTCTAGTGGAATTCAATTGAGGGTCCTAGTAGCGAATGCAGAGAAGCAGAAGAGACTATAGAACATCTGATAAATAATTGTCCAATATTCAAATTTCAGGATGACTTAGGTACATGAAGTTACAGAGTCGTTTTTGAATTAGGTTGTTAAGTTTAAATCGATTTGATAGAGTTTCAATCATTTTATTTTTTTTCCTTTTTTATGCTTCGATTTTGTCGTTTTAGATTCAGAATTCCGACCACATCTTGAAGAGGGTTATCGGGTGGACTAAATAAAGCAGAAATCCTTTAATATTCGAATAGTTTTTATCTGTTATTTTTGTTGGAACGGCGAGACAGGGTTTTTTTACTGGGGTTTTTCCCTGAGCTCTGGTATCATACGAAAAAATACTATAGTACCCCGTTTTGCACTAACCTCAGTAGGAATTGTTGTTTTTGTTTTATGTATTGTATTATGTTAGCTCTTGATTTCAAAGAATATATATCTATATGTGCTTTGTCCCCATAAAATTTCATCTAAAACGCTGAATAACTCCTCTAGATTTTTTGACATTTAAGAAGTGTGATGTATTACATTTATAAAAATGGCTTCATACACGATGAACTCAGTCAAATTGTTGAATCATATAAAGAAAATCATTCGTATACGTTCGTGATATTTTGAGCGCAGATTTTTAGAAAATTGCATTGATTTTATCCGTTCACAATAAACGTACACTTTCGTCGGAACGAGTAGGGGATAATATGCTCGGAAATATCGGATATAATTGTTACGATTTCCCAAAATCTATCACGAACATTTACGTTCGCCGAACGGGTGATCCCGAGAATTGACACTCGATTCGATGGTAGATCGAAAAATTGAAAAATATATTCGTTGCGGTCGTTCGCAAAAAAATATTGAGTTGGTTCGTGAAAGTGTTTCTCAAGACCCTGAAAGGTCCATTAAAAGACGTTCGCAAAGAGTTGGACACAAAATGGTGTATTCTACACAAGGACTTAGCTCTGAAGGTTCAAATAACACAGAACCTGAAGCCTTAGATCATTTAAAACACCGATCATTTGTCAATTTAGTCAATAAACAGCCAGCTGATTTTTATCATAAAATCATGTTTTCCTAAGAGGCATATTTTGCTCTTTGCGGATGTAAATAAGGAAAATTACCGAGAATACTTTCGCAAGATTGTTGCCACATTGTTAGAGAAAATGGAACTTTTATAACATTCGCGAAAATCCATGCAACTCGTGAAAAATAAATCGTCCACCTGCCTTCGGTCCAAATATCATAATGCGGTGTTGCCAAAAACCACAAATCTACAGATCCCAAGGTCACTCCTATTGTTCCACACACTTTCAATCCCTTATTCCTTTCAAATTTTAAAAATTTCTGGGGGACTTTGAACCTTCTGGCACGATGCACCGCGAAAAATCAATCGATATAAATCAAAATCAAAATTATTATGAAGCTGATGAGTGGTATGTTTGTTTTGGATTTCGATTGAATCGAATTTGGAATCGATGAAGTAAATCAAATGAAAGTAAATTTTACGGTAATGAAGGAGTTAATTTTTCATCTCGAATCAATAAACATATCGCATTATTCTAGATCCGAACCTCGTTTGTAAGCAAACAGAAGTTGTCCATCCTAAGATCGAATTGACCAGGTTTATGCGTAATCCTTTCATGAGTAATTTTTCCAGGACATTCTGGTATTCTATCCAGCGTTTTATAATACACTGCGCAAAAAAAATAACGAACATTATGGAAATCTCAAATTTGTTCTACAACTGAAGGTGTTGTCAATGATAATTATTTTTATCAGAATTATGCATGCATAAAGCCGGTCCCAAACAATGCGTGTATTTGACGAATGTTCGGCATTGGCGGTGCTTCGCGTAGTGTGTGGGAGCTCAACTTCGGCCCGAAACACTATGGCCCACACATTATGCGAAGCACCGTCCAATGCCGAACATTCGTCAAATACACGCATTGTCTGGGACCGGCTTAATGCATATGTTATCAACTTTCAACGTTTTTCCTCAATACAGATGTTCTTCCCAGCAGGAATTAAAGAAGATAAGATTATCAGATTTTTAATGTATTGGATTCATTCTGAAATCAGTTGTTCTCGATCAATTCTAGTGATCAATAGTTTTTCTTCAAGAATGTTACTTGAGAGTTTCTTCGTTGAGACACGGTTTGCAACCCCTCGCCTCCTTCAAAATCAGCTTGAGCAATATATGATGAGTAGAGAATATGATTTAAGCCTTAAGGCCTCGTGTCGCGGCAAGAGGCCCAGCTCTTACCCCAGCCCATCGTAGGGCGCGAGGATTTTGCGAGACAGCATATCCACTGGGAAGAGGCTGATTGGGAAAGAGTTCTCTTCACAGATGAGTCTACATTCTGCCTCTACCATTGTGATCGACGTTCCCTTGTACACAGACGTCCACAAGAAAGATATGCTCAGTGCAATTTCCTGAATACTACTGGTTTCGGGGGAGGATCGATTATGGTATGGGGTGGAATATCTTTGACTGTTCGCACAGACCTTGACAAACGTTGATAATGAGCTATGAATGTTGAAAGGTATATAAGGAACATTCTTGAAGAGCATGTAGTGCCATTTGTCTCATACATTGGTGAAAATTTCATTTTTATGGACGATAATGCCAAACCCCTTGAAGAGGTGGAAGTCTCTCGAATGGAATGGCCAGCAAGAAGTCCAGATCTCAATCCGATTGAGCAGGTTGGGACAACCTGAGAAGGCTCAGAAGTTCAGAAACCATCCAGCTACTCTTAATGATTTAGGAATCCAACTCAGAGAAATCTGGGAAGAATTAGATCAGAACATTTTGAGATCACTCAAAATGAACTGTCGTTGCCTAGCTGTAATTAACGCAAGGGGTGGAAATACCAAGTATTAAATCACTTATCAGCCTTCCAGTATTTTGAAAATTGTTTATTCCTCTTCTTCCACATAAGATTCGGTGATATCCTGAATTTTTCTTCCATTTAATGTGTCTTGTTTCGTTCAAAACCTTCCCGAGAGAACATAAAAAATAAGTTATAAAGTCAATGTAGAGTCAACTTTCATTAAAATTGAGATTTTCAGAATGTGCGTTAATTTTTTTTGCGCATTGTACATATACAGTTTCTTCCCTATAAACTTTGTAAGAAATCGAATAGATCAGAATCAAACTAGTAAGAATAGAGCTTGTAGAAATGATTAAATGTGAAAAAAATTAAAAAACTAATTTGAAAAAAGTAATTTTGAACAGTGTGATTTCCGTATGGATCCGAAGATATCGGAATCTATTTTGAAACCGATCGTAGTGACGTAGGAGGACGTTTATAATATTTCACATTTAGAATCGGACCATTGATCTGACACATGTGTGCGATTCTGCACGATTATAACTGAATCATGCCACATTTCTTTACCACCTCTCGTTTAGATGAAGATATTCGATAATAGTATAACCTCAATAACCCAATTTCTGCGAAAGAAAAATCTTACTTTTCGAAAAAAATGAGTTTTTACATTTAAATTATTCATCCGATAGGTTGATAGGGCATTTCCAGTTATATTAAAAAAAAAATCAGAAATAATGGACCCTCAGGAACTCATTGCGATTATAAGTTTGTTGCTTCTCTCCCAGGTTTTCAAGAAAAAAATACTGTTATCTCCTAATAGGCTTTGAATGCTTCAAATGTAGGTGAATAATTAGATAAGGCATATACAGGGTTTTCCAATAAGAGGTGTTATTTTGAATAGCCCGCTTTCGGTAGATGACATTTGACAAGTAGAAACTACGCCATTGATAAAAGTGGAACGATACACGCTCCAAGAACGCATTGAAATCATTAAATTCACCATAAAAATGGCGGAAATTTGGCAGAGACGGTTGGTAAAACTGGAACATTTTTGGGTCGTCGTGAAGCACCTTGTCGGACCACAATAACGAAATTGGCGAAAAAATTCGAGCTGTTGGGGCAAGTAGTGATGTTAAGAATAAAACCCTTGCACGTCGCTCAAGAACAGCCAAGAATATGCTGCTGTAGCCGAAAGTGTTGGAAAAACCCAGGTTTATCCATTTCCTCGTCGTTCTTTGGAATGAAGCATTCCACAAACGTCATTACACCGTATTTTGCATAAAGAATTGGATCTTAAGGCTTATAAAGTTCAGTTAACAAAAAAACTCAAGCCGTCCGATCATCAACAACGTTGCGTTTGCGGGAAAAGTTTCCGGACCGTGTTATCTCTCGAAGAGGTGATCACAATTGGCCACCGAGATCTTGTGATTTAACACCTTGCGACTTCTTTCTTTGAGGCCACGTGAAAGCGAAGGTTCACGCCAATAGCCCAGCGTCGATTCAAGACCTCAAAGATGGAATTCGTGAGGCTATCGAGGACATAGGGCAGCCACTTTGCGATTTGGTTATAGAATATTTCATTAAAGTATATGGTCCTGTAAGCGTAGTCGTGGTGGTCATTTGCCTGATGTTATTTTCCACTATTAATGGCATAGCTTTCTTCTTTGTGATGAAATAACATCCGATCATTCATATTGAAAATGGCATTTTTCTTTAATATCAAAATAAAACCCCTTATTGGAGAACTCTTTAGAGATCATTATCCAAGGGTCCATTATTTTTAAGTGGATTTTTTTCTGAAAATCACTGGCAGATCTTTTTTTAGAAATTTAGAATGTTTGATTACAATGATTCTTCCAGTTCAATTTGGAATGAGTGTTGATCTCATTCGAACAAAAAAAGTTTTTTAAAAATTTGCTTTAACCCTTCTTCGCATTCTTTTCATTCTCACTTCTTTAGCCAAGTATTAATCTTCATAAAACTCCCACAACACAATTTTCAAATGTCCTGTGATCAATGTTATTTATTCTCAAAGGGTGTTAACGACCTTCATCTCAACAACAAAGCATTGAAAACAAACTTTCGCTAATAGTAAACAGCCAAATTGAAAAAGGACAGAGAGGAAAAGCTACGTCAGTCAAAACGGAAGAAAATGTACTCGAACTCTCGACATGCTAGAAACTAAGTCAAGCGAGTTGGTTCTAATATTTCAGTCTTTCAGATTCAGTGTTAAATTTTCAGTGTAACTGAACACAGCGCCTTGCTTCAACTCCGCTGAAAATAGCTCTCAGTTGTTAAAAAGTGATACGTCAACAGTGAGGATTCTCCGTGTAGCCACTGCCATTTTTGTTTATCGCATGCATTGTGTTTTTGCCGTTTATCCTGTGTTTTCGAGTGAAATGTGACTTCGATGTGCCTTGAAACTTATGTTAATGTGTGACAGTAATCACGTGGTAGTGAAGCAGAAGGTGGTTTTCAAGAAGACGGCACTCATGGGTGTTGAAAACACCTCTTTCTCTCACAAGCATAAACTTTTTTGGTAGGTATCTGATGGGTGATTCGATGATTTTTATATCGTTCAAGAATGTCCATTTGTTGAGAAAATTTTGGAATGTAAAACACGCAAATCCGCTGTACAGATCTAAAGCTTTGTAAAGAACATTTTCCGGACTCTTTTTGGTCCGGAAAATTCTCCTTTCCGGACTGGTGATATTGGTGATCCCGAAAATCACTTTTATGGACATTTAATTAATTAACTATAAACAATGAAGTGGTTGTAGTGGTTTTAAAGAAGAGGGAATTCATCTGTTGAAAAACCCTCTTTCTTCAGCAAGCATAACTATTTTGGTAGGTATCTGATGGTGATTTGAAGATTTTATATCGTTCAAGAATGGCCATTTGTTGAGGAAATTTCGTAATGTAAAACACGTGAATCGCTGTACAGATCTAATGCTTTGTAAAGAACTTTTCCGGATATTTTTGGTCCGGAAAATTCTCCTTTCCGGACTAGCACTGTTGGTGATCCCGGAAATTTACATTTTTGGACATTTAGTTTCTCTAACATAGAACAATGAAGCCCAGTATGGTAGGTTTTTAAGAAGACGGACTCATCTTTCTTCAGCAAGCACAACTCTTTTGGTATAGATTTCTGATGTTTGATTCGATTTTTTCAAAAGCATATGGAAATGAGCACTTTCTTGAGTAATTTCGGAATGTAAATACGCAAATCCGATGGTCTCGTCTGTTTCTTTCTATGTGAATAAATTTCCCGGACTGTTCTTGGTCCGAAAAAACTCGCTTTTTCGGACTGTTTTTGGTTTGGAAAATTACATTTATGAACATATTTTTTTTTGGTATCGACACAAAAGTTTGTGTATTCCTCAACTCTTCAGATCCCTTATATTGGGACATTTTTTTCTGCAGAAATCAATTGAAATTTTGTAGGTATATAAGATTTCATATTTGTTCAATTGTTTGCATAATATCATATGGTATTAACCATTTAAAAAAGATAAGACACAATATAACTTTCCACTGCCAAAAGTAGGAATGATCTATGAAAAAGTTTTATTAAAATTTTAAGAAGCACTGACGTGAAGTTAGAAGCTCTTACAAGCTTGTTCATATTGAAAAACGATCAATCCAATTTGAATATCCTGTGAGCGTGTTGGTTTCATTCCAGAATTTATTTTTCCTTTTCAAGTATTAAGTTTTTTCACGCCCGGCATGTAGTTATCCTAAATCTACCATGAAAATTTCAAGGCCCTAGCACGTTCCTTTCGAGAGTTATAGCTACCAAACATTTGCCCTTCACCACTCACAGGCAAAAACTTTTTTTTGAATTTATAATGTCACTTCTGGTTCATTTGGTAGAATATAGCACACTATTTCCTCAGAACAAATGCGCAAAAACACCGACTTGGAGTGGTTATGGTAGATCATTTGTTACGAAAGCTTCAGAACGATTATTTCTCTAGGTTTGGATGGGTCAGTATTGCCTCAATAAATATTGAGATGAGCTTTCTCTCTTCAGATATTGAAATCATGTAGGAGTAAATGTAACAGGATAATTGTGACATATTTCTGAAGAAATTGAAGTTGAAACGACTGTCGTTTGAGATACATGATGCAGGATACAGAGACTTTGGAATCTGCCAGCCCATGTTTTTATGAGGATTCATGTTAATATATCAATACCATGGAGAAAATGAAATTGTAAATGAATATCAAATTGAGACAACGAATATAATGGTTCCAATAACTGTCAGAATAGTTAGATTCGAATTTCGTTTTCTAGAGCTTGTTCGTACAGAGCAAGAACTTCGTTGTCTTTAAAAGCTGAAAGCTTTTCCATAGATTACTCTATACTAATGGTAAGAACTATAAATAATCATCACTATGAAACTTGAATCACTGTGACTTCAGCAAGTGAGAGGTAATAAAATGAGAAAATTGACTTTCAAATTCTTCATTAGAATATTTAAAATAAATCGAGGGCCAAGAGAGATTTAACTTCAGTTCGCAGGCTCGCAGAATAATAACAATATCACTCATTACTTTCTTTCGTCTTTGTTCTATTATTTTATGATTCTTGAGGAAATCCAATCATCAATCATTACTTTATATGGGAAAACAATTGTTTTTACAAGGATTTTTATTTATGTGCTCTTTTATCATACGTAGAAATGTATCGTGCGTTAAAAAAAATTCGTGGTCAAGTAAGCTGTGGATTCTATTTTTCCTAAGAGTCTATGAGGGCGAAAAATAGAATCCACAGCTTACTTGACCCACGATTTTTTTGAAGGCACGTTATGATGACTTTCTTCTTTGCTAAAACTACAGAAAAATGCTCTATTTATTCGATATAAGTACGAGAAATTGTGTGGAGCCATATTTAGAAGTATGAATATTGAAAGTACCTAATTCAGTGGTTCAGTAGATCAGAACACGACACCACGATTTTTCTTCCTCCGATTGGCCATAAATATGTCACAAAAA
>CM024241.1:19172369-19218736 GCA_013421045.1 Propylea japonica | reverse complement strand
GTGGCTGCCCTATGTCCTCGATTGCCTCACGAATTCCATCTTTGAGGTCTTGTATCGACGCTGGGCTATTGGCGTATACCTTCTTTTTCACTTTGCACCAAAGTAACAAGTTGCAAGGTGTTAAATCCCCAAGATTTCGGTGGCCAATTGTGATCACCTCTTCGAGCGATAACACGGTTCGGAAACTTTTCCAGCAAAAGGCTTGAGTTCTTGAGTTAACTGAACTTTATAAGCCTTAAGACCCAAATCTTTATGCAAAATACGGTATAATGATATTTTGTGGAATGTCTAATTCCAAAGAACGACAAGCAATGAACAAACCTAGGTTTTCTTCTTCAACACTTTCGGCTACAGCAGCAATATTTTCGGCTGTTCTTGAGCGACATGCACGGGTTTTATATCTTCACATCCATAACTTGCACCAACAGCAAAAAATTTTCCATCAATTTCTTTATTGCGGTCCGACAAGGTGCTTCAACGACGACCCAAACATGTTCGAGTGTCACGAACCGCTCTGCCAAAATTTCTTCATTTTCATAGTGAATTTTAATAATTTCAATGCTTTCTTGAAGCGTGTATCGTTCCATTTTAATCAATTGCGTAGTTTCTACTTGTCTAATATAAAAAATTACGCTTCAAACGTGACATCTACCGAGATGGCGGGCTATTCAAAATAACACCTCTTATTGGAAACCCTCTATAGGAAATTTTTAATCAGAACTGAGGCGTATTTATGAAATTTCTTTGTTCACCACTATAATTTTTCCCAATCCTTTATTTCGAACAAAGGATATTTACTGCCCCCATACAATCTTTTATAATCAACCATGACAAAATCATAAAAATAAGACACACATACATAATAACTAATTTTAATTGCACATAATAACAAAACCTTCCAAGTAAACATGTCGTTAAACCAAACAATATGAAAGCCGATACCTCCAAGATTAAAATTTATAATGAACCATCAAACAAAATAATAACATAAAAATTCCGTCGGAAACCCTCAAGGGCCAAGTTGAGGCCCATTTCTAATACAATAAATCTTCTATTTTGCGCTTTAAATTGGTCAAGGAAACTCCGACAGAAGATACGTAGTACCCACACTCTCTCCTACGCTAGGTATAACGAAGACATCTGGGGTCACAGGGTCGCCAAACGCCCTGTTAGCACCCGAGGCTCTGAAGAAGTTCATATGGAGCACGTCTTACCATCGCCTTACTAATTCACCATTTCCATTGTGGTTGCTTAGCTTGAATTATGTATTATCTATCTCGGTAATAGTCGACTTGATCTATTAGGTTCTCGCAGTCAGTGTTAATGTTCCCAGTGATATATTATGATTACTTTGTTCTCAAAGATTGAGTACATTAATTTGTTTCCTCTATTATGACCTGATTTTGAGGCTAGTTACGTTTGAAAGATGAAAAATTTCGTGTATACGTGTCAGGTTGCCGGCAAACATCATTTATATAATTATATATACAACCTTACATACGCAACATGGTGCTTTTATTTTTTGGACATGTGATAAACTGTAAACGTTTGTAGATCGTTTAGGAATAGAGTCGATGAACACCGTGAAGCGTCGGATATAAATTATTGTTTTTTGATGCACAGGCATCACTTGAGTCTTCGACGTTAATGTATCGTCGACATGGATTATCTGAGAGATCATTATTATGTTGGTTTCGTCTGAATTTTGATCTGGCACAACTGGATTCGTTTCGTGTAAGGTTTGGTAGCTATCATAATTTTTGTATTTTTCTTGGAGAGAAACTGAAAATTCATATTTATTATTTATAGCTATTCTTGTTTATTCATTACTCGAATAATTTTCTATTTTTCTATTGCAGACCTCTATTTTCAACATGTAGACTTTTAATATGTTCAAGAAAGAATTATTATTTAAAACTTATGTCTATAAAGTTATTTTCTTTATACAGGGTGGCCGGACGATTGACGTCAATAAAAAAAAAACAGGTTCCTCATGTCATGGGGTATTCGAATCACCCCCACGTATGTTATCCGATTTTTCACGTTTCAGCAGTTATGATTTTTTTTATGAAAAATGAGAATTTTCAACTTGAACATCTTCAAAAAGTTTTTTAAAGAAGAGTAAAAAACTTTTCTGATATTTTTTGTTGTAAATAGATTGCCATGAATTGTACTTTTACATAAAAATAACCAGTATCGTAAATTTGATAAAAATTATGGAAATGTTGGTCTCAATGAGAAAGTTACGTATTTTGGATCATGATCTAAATTTTCAAATTTGAATTAAAGATGTAAACAGGTTACTTCATGGTTTCTTAGTAGGCTCAAAAACTGCGCTCAACACTCAGCTTTCAGAATCATTAATAAAAAATGGTACTCAACAGTCTATTTTTTGCTAGAATTAGCCTTCAAAGTCAGTGAGGTGGAAAAAATCAAAGAACTAGACGTTTCTCAAAAATTATTTTTTGCTATTTTAAAGATTTTTCTGATCAAGTTATGATAGAAAATGCTGAAATTTTCTTTAGGAGAAAAGTTTTGGATAAGAAAAAAAGGGGTATGGCAATAATCACACATCATGTAGATAAAAAAAAATTATTTATAAAAATACAATAAATAAAAATAATTGAATAAACAAATTTTGCGAAGGTGTAGAATGTGTATTGAGGCTGGAGTGTGTGATTTATTGCCATACCTTTTTCTTTTTCTTATCTAAAACGTTTCTTCGAATGCTAATTTTCACTAATTTTCAGCATTTTATATTATAATTTGATCAGGAAAATCTTAAAATGGCAAAAATAATTCTTGAGTTAATGTCTAGTTTTTTTATTTTTTCCACCTGGCTGACTTTGAAGGCTAATTCTAGACTGTTGAGTACCATTTTTTATTAATGATTCTGAAAGCTGAGTGTTGGCGCAGTTTTTAAGCCTACTAAGGAACCATGAAGTAACCTGTTTATATTTTTAATTCAAATTTGAAAATTAGATCATGATCCAAAATACGTAACTTTCTCAATTGAGACCAACATTTCCATAATTTTCATCAAAGTTACGATGCTGGTTATTTTATGTATGAATGTACAATTCATGGCGATCTATTTACAACAAAAAAATATCAGAAGACCTTTTACTTTTCTTTAAAAAATTCCGAAGATGTTCAAGTTGAAAAATCTCAGATTTCATAAAAAAAATCATAACTCGGAAACCGTGAAAAATCGGATAACATACATGGGGGTGATTCGAATACCCCATGATATGAGTACCTGTTTTTTTTTATTGACGTCAATCGTCCGGCCACCCTGTAATTCGAAACTGTCTTTGCACCGATAAGCGTATCTCATTACCTAAATTTCAACTCATTATACCAATAAAATCGTTGGACAATCTGAGCAAGTGAATTTGTATGCATCAATTATAGTAGTTTATCCATATCTATTGTTTTTATGTACAGTGGAACTTTCCTATAACGAAAGCGCTAAATCCGCAAAAAACATCGTTATAAAGAAGTGTCGTTATACAGAAAATTTGTTCTATAGTCGGCAATGTCGAGGTCGATTTCACTGATAATTTAAGTTCATCTTTCAAACGTAAGTACTTCCTTTTAGAGACATTTTCGTACAATTTTCATACTAGCGTAATGATTATGTTGAAACAACAAACAGCCAGTAGTGTATTTAAACTGTTTCAGAAGATCTCTCTGCCCGCCGTTGATTTAGTTTATGGTCGGGATTTATTACGTGGGTCCGGAAAAATTCCGGAAAAAACCCATCCTTATACCTTCTTACCAATACACATTCAAAGATTGATGTTCTTTGCATATTTCGTGATAGAGAGAATTTACTTCGTTTTAGGTGGTGTTTTTAACATGGAATTTCATTCAAGTTGCATGTCTTGTACGAAATTCGTTATAACAGATGTTCCTTATAGGGAATTTGTTAATGGGGTTCTTCAATTCGAAAGAGACTTTAAACTTTTTTTGAACAGTTACTCTACTATCAAGCTATTTGTTTTGAGAGGTCGAGAACACTCAAAGCTTCATGGTGTTGTTGTTGATATTCCATATTGAAGGCTATAATTGTGATAGAAGTAAAAACATTACCTTACTGTCTTTTTAAAATGAAGAAACGACGATCATGGGCCAAAATAATCAAATTATTAATTGTTATTGTCGAACGCGTCCCAAATGTAAAGTTTCAAATATAAAAATGAAGAACTTGCAGAAAAAGCACCACAAAGTTTTTTTGTCGGATTCAGTCTACTAATCTTAAATCCTAAGTACGTGAAATATTTTTATTTACTGTATTTTCATTCCTTCGAATCTGAAATATTATGTGGGGTCCTTTTTCGCTCACATTGTTTTGCATCATTTCTTTTCTTTCGCTCAAAAAATGAAGTCGCCTTTTTAATACCCAACATTTAAAACCTATTTTATTACATAGTTGTTAGCCGACAAAAGTTGCAAACACCTTAAACTACCGATTACACCTGAATTTTACGATTTCCTTCCAAAGACAATTTCACACTTAACACAACACTACACCGACTACCTTGAAAAAATATAAAATATTTAATTTCTTCTCATGAGTGAATGAAAAGGCCGTAAAATCATTTGACTTCGTAGAAAAATATGTGAAGTTCTTGTGAAATAGCGACTACCATTTATGAGAATGCTTTCTGTCTTGGCGCCAGGCAGTTAGACGTAAGATGGTTGTAAAGCCAAGCTGGATTTCAGACAAGGTGCATTACCCGTCTGTGGTGAGAGAACACGTTACATCAGATGTTGTTCTTATGGGATTCTTAATACTTATGGCACTGGTTCAGGTATCCTTGCCGAATTATATGTGGTGCAAGTTGTTGATCAGGAGCTCTACCTAATTGAAATCCAATTATTATTTTAAATTAATTATTGCGCAAAATATACAGTGTGTTTGGTCATGACTGAGCGATAATTTAAAAGCATCAAATATATCTAATTTTATCGACAAAAACACCCACATTGGGGAGTTTACCCCCTCAGTTCAAATTTACTTTTATTTTAGTTGACCTTCCAAATAATATCGATTTCTTTGGACATAAAGGCCCTACAGATGTGCAAAAAAATGTTTTTTGGAAGATGATGCTACCACCTTTATTAAAGTGGAACAATATGAAAACATTCAACTCCAAATGCCATAAAAAATCCTGAAAAAATTTATCTGATGACATATCATAATGACAACGTTATGTCACTCTATTCAAGTACCATAATGAAATTCTATAAGGAAAACATGTCATTGTGACATGTCGAAAATGAAGTTTTTAATTTTTGAAATGTATTGATATAAATGCCATCAGATAAATTTTGTATGTAATACGAATCATAACAATCATTATGACACACGCCGTGTTATCGGACTCGGCTACGCCTCGCCCGATAACATTCACGACTTGTACCATAATGATCGTCTTTATGATCCTTATTACATAAATAACTATTAAGTATAAAAATGTACTGATTTTCGTAGTAAATCCGCAATAGTACAAGAACTAGCACATTGAAGTATAATTTTTTTTTCAATGAGATAACATGCAAGGATATTAGCTACAAAATGATACCAACATAATTTCTGTAAGTTACATAATTAAAAGAAAATTGCTGTTCGAACATGACCCTTATGAAATTGATAAAATAAAATAAAACTCAGTTCTGACTTTCGATAATTTTCAATGATAGAACAAACAAATTATCATAAAAATTGCTCAAAATGGCCGCCTCTGCTTGTAGATAGGCAGTGGCCCTCATGACGACCTTTAGAAGCAAAAAAAAGTTTGGGGCGCTCGCGTAGTAGTCATGTTTGAACAGCAATAACTCTCGAATTATGTAAATTGCAGAAATTATGTAGATATTGTTTTTGGAGCTAATATACTTGCGTGTTGAATCATTGAAAAAAAATTATACTTCAACGCGCTATTTCTTGTGCTATTGCGGATTACTAAGAAAATCAGTACATTTTTTCACGAAAATTTTTGGAAGAATTTTTTATGACATTTTCAAGTTAAATGTTTTCAAATTGTTCTACTTTAAAGAAAGGTTGTAGTTTCATCATTCAAAAAACATTTTTTTCTCATCTGTAGGACCTTAATGTCCAAAGAAATCGACATTATTTGGAAGGGTCAACTAAAATAAAAAAGTAAATTTAATATGGGGGCTACTCCAAAACTATGGGGGTAAACTTCGCAATGTAGGTGTTTTTATCGATAAAATTAGGTATATTTAATGCCCTTAAATTATCGCTAAGTCATGACCAAACACACTGTATATAGTCTATTCAAGAATGAGTGACATCGAAGAATTCCCTGAACTTCTAGCATAGCTTCATTTTTGGTTCTGAAAAAGTAACTTAAATTTTCTGTGGATTGCATCATACATTATAATTGTAAGTTGCTTTACTGAGTCGCAAGATCAACTTTATGCAAAATACGCATATATGGGTATACGCAATATGACTTAGAAATCATATTACAAAAAGATTGATTTTATTCCTTAATGATGATCATTCTCCAACGAAATAATTAATTACAAGTGAAGTCACTTCACGTCAATCACGAGAAAATAGTGTATTTCAACATTTTAACACTCGCGAATCAACTATACACGTCATTAACACATGGATTCTTCGCAGAACCTGTAAATTATTCTTTAGTTTCTCGAAATCTCGTTCTAATTGCAAAAGAATTCTGTTCTGATTCGCGGGAATGCTGTTCGAAAAAAATCCGGACCACAATCTCGTTTTTTCGAATTCATTCAGAAAATTTATTTTCAGCGATCCGGCCGAGTCTCCCAATTAAGTTCTCTCTCTCGCCTCATTTATAAGATCATCTTTTTAGGTCTAATACATCGACCGTACTTAACATTGTTAAGAAGGTGTCAGGAGTTTTATCTGTCTGAGAAACTTATTAGAGTTTGACGGTTGAAAATTTTTTAATTGGTGCCCTCTTTCGTTTCTATCAATCAGTTTGTAATTCTGGTTGGGAATTACATAAAGGTGAAACTATCTTTAACTGATCGAGCTTTTGAGTGCCTGAGTTGTTTTTGGTTAGTGTTTGTAATGAAATGGTTGAGTTTGTTTCAAGTCAAATAAAAGTTTTTCCTATAAGAGGTGTTTTTTTTGAATAGCCCAATATTTCGGTAGATGTCACGTTTGAAGCTTTCATTTTTTGACATTTGACAAGTAGAAACTACGCTATCGATGAAAATGGAACGATACACGCTTCAAGAACTCATTGAATTCATTAAAATTCACTATAAAAATGGTGAAATTTGACAAATACGGTTCATAAAACTCGAACACATTTGGGTTGTCGTGAAGAACCTTGTCGGACCGTAATAAAAAATTTGGATGAAAAATTCGAGCTGTTGGGACAAGTTAGTGATGTGAAGAATAAAACTCGTGCACGTCGCTAAAGAACAGCCGAGAAATTGCTGCTGTAGCCGAAAGTGTTGAAGAAAACTCAGGTTTGTCCATTCCTCATCGTTCCTTGGAATTAGTCATTCCACAAACGTCATTACACCGTATTTTGCATGAAGTTGATCTGGACAACGTTTACTTTTATTTCAACAAGACAGCGCTACGTGCCACACAGCAACGAAACCGTTGATCTTTTGCGGAAAAAATTTCCGGACCGTGTTATCTCTCGAAGAGGTGATCACAATTGGCCACCGAGATCTTGTGATTTAACACCTTCCGACTTCTTCGTTTGAGGCCACGTAAAAAAGAAGTTCTACGCCAATAGCCCAGCGTCGATTCGAATCCTCAAAGATGGAATTCGTGAGGCTATCGAGAGCTATGTGAAGTTGGCCACCCCAAAT
This sequence comes from Propylea japonica, assembly GCA_013421045.1. Taxonomy (NCBI): domain Eukaryota; kingdom Metazoa; phylum Arthropoda; class Insecta; order Coleoptera; family Coccinellidae; genus Propylea; species Propylea japonica. The sequence goes on along the minus strand of CM024241.1, from coordinate 19,210,891 downwards.
TGGATTTTTGATGCCAAAATTTCAGGATCGTTTGTCCATCGTAGGCCCACGTTTGCCCACCCTTTTTTTTTCCTTTGTCCAGCCATCGTTCGAGAGATATTGGAAAAGATAAATTTCACACTTTTTTTAGCAGCACCCCCAAATTGCAAAAATGAATATTTTATGGCTTAGATCGTTTGTCCATCGTAGGCCCCACGTTTGCCCCCCACCATTTTTCATTTGTCCACCCCCAGAACTGCAGAAATCGACCCTTCAAATTTTCGGAATGTGTGAAGTTGGCACCCCAAATTCGAATTTCGACGCGAAAATTTCAGGATCGTTTGTCCATCGTAAGCTCACGTTTGCCCACCCAATATTTTCATTTGTCCACCCCAGAACTGTAGAAATCGACCCTTCAAATTTTCGGAACGTGTGAAGTTGGCACCCCCAAATTCGAATTTCGACGCGAAAATTTCAGGATCGTTTGTCCATCGTAGGTCCACGTTTGCCCATCCAATATTTTCATTTGGCCACCCCCAATTTGAAGGGTCGATTTCTACCGTTCTGGGGGTGGACAAATGAAAATATTGGGTGGGCAAACGTGGGCCTACGATGGACAAACGATCTAAGCCATAAAATATTCATTTTTTCAATTTGGGGGTGCTGCTAAAAAAAGTGACGTAAAATTTATCTTTCCCAATATCTCTCGAACGATGCCTGGACAAATGAAAAAAAAAAGGGTGGGCAAACGTGGGCCTACGATGGAAAAACGATCCTGAAATTTTGGCATCAAAAATCGAATTTGGGGGTGCCAACTTCACATAATTGCTATAGCTGACATAGCACACAGCCAGTTTGCGATTTGGTTATGGAAATTTTCATTAAAAGGATATGGTCCTGTGAGCGTGGTCGTGGTGGTCATTTGCCTGATGTTATTTTCCACTATTAACGGCATAGCTTCTTCTTTATAATGAAATACATTTCCAATCCTTTATATTGAAAAATGGCATTTTTCTTTGAATATCAATATAACACCTCGACCATAAGTTCCTATTCGCACTTGAATCCTTTCCTCGATTTTTTCTAAGAAATGCATACATCATTCGTCGGTAGGCCGAAGATAAATCTTCCACTTATCTAGAGTCGAATCCCAGCTGAAGTATTGCCAATTGCAAGCAATAAAAACGAAACACCCGAGTGTGTATACTGTATACAGATATTTACGATAGCTAGAGCATTGCAGAAGTATAAATTGAAACAGGATCTATGGCATTATATGGGTATGGTATAAAGCGCCCATCGATATGTATGTGAGGAGTATGGTACGGATATTGTTGACCATAGAGTCTACCGTTAGCTCCCGATCAATATCAAAGAATAACTCCCAATATCCTCATAGATTGTTCAATGTGTCACATAATTCTATGAATAAAATGTGATAAATAAGAAGTTAACAAGTCCGTCGTACCACATTAGAAGTTATGGCGGTATAAATCCCAATCAGTATGATTGTTCTTGCATTGTAGAGTGCTCTCGCTGTGCCTTTGACGCTTGATCAGCTTCGCATCTTGAGCAGAAGGACGTACAGTGGAATCTTTGCTCTTTCTATGTTTCAATATCATCGAACTTCTTATTTTAGGGAATAAGAGCGAATTGATAGTCGATATATGGTAGGCACGTAGCTAGAGGGGGAGTCTTGGGACCCCAGCCGTTTGCGAGGTAGCTGAATCAGAAAAAACTACTTTCGAATCCATCTTAGCAAGCGACCAAAAATGCCTAAGGAATGACCCCCCCTAAAACGCTATATTTCGCATTTTGCAAAAATAAACTGAATTTATCTGAAAAGTATGGCGGACATTACTGAACTTGGTAAGTTTTTATAGGTTTTCGAGGTAGCTGAACCAGAAAATATACTTTCGAATCTATATCTGCAAGCGTTCAGAATTTCACACCGTTCAAATGGCATTTTTCCAAAACTCGATATTTCAAACTTTCATTATTTCCGTTAAACAGAAGGAATGAAAAATGAATTGCATATTTTTTTTCAGTCTGTAGCCCCCTTCAATATTAGCACATAAAATAGTCATCTAAAATTTTTAAATTTTGGACGAAAAATGCCTAAGGGGTTGACCCCCCTGAAACGCTATATTTCAGCATTTTGCAAAAATTCTGTGGGATCTTCAGAAAATGTTATTACTGATAATAGTTGGGCTCGGTCTTATGAATCGATTGAAGTTGAAAATTCATCGATCCGAAGCAAACTGTATTATGCAGGTGGTCTTGAACGAAACTCGAAAATGAAAAGTGCAAAATCTATAAACTGAATTTATTTGAAAACTATGGCGAACTTTATTGAATTTGCTATGTTTTTATAGCTTTTCAAGGTACCTGAATCAGAAAAAAAATTTTTTTAATCTATATCTGCAAGCGTTTAGAATTACAGCGTTCAAATGGCATTTTTTCCAAAACTCGATATTTCAAACTTTCATAATTTTCGTTTGAAACAGGCAGAATGAAAAATGAATTCTATATTCTTTTTCAGTCTGTAGTCCCCTTTAATATAAGCATATAAAATAGTCATTTTGAATTTTGAAATTTTAGACGAAAAACGCCTGGTTGACCCCCCTAAAACGCTATATTTCAGCATTTTGCAAAAATTCTGTGGGATCTTCAGAAACGGTTATTACTGATAATAGTTGAGCTCGGTCTAATGAATCGATTGACGTTAAAAATTCATCGATCTGAAGCAAACTGCATTACGCAGGCGCTCTTGAACGCAACTCGAAAATGAAAAGTGCAAAATCTATAAACTGAATTTATTTGAAAAGGATGGCGGCCATTATTGAATTTGGTATGTTTTTATAGGTTTTTGAGGTAGCTGAATCGGAAAAAAATAATTCCGAATTGATATCTGCAAGCGTGTAGAATTTTACCGTTCAAATGGCATTTTTTCCAAAACTCGATATTTCAAAACTTTCATAATTTCCGTTTGAACAGTCAGAATGAAATATGAATTGCATATTCTTTTTCAGTCTGTAGTCCCCTTCAATAAAAGCATATAAAATATCATTTGTCGTTTTAAAGTTTGAAATTTTGGACGAAAAATGCCTAAGGGGTTGACCCCCCCAAAACGCTATATTTCAGCATTTTGCAAAAATTCTGTGGAATCTACAGAAACCGTTGCTATTTGTTATTGATAATGGTTAAGCTCGGTCTGATGAATCGATTGACGTTGAAAATTCATCGATCCGAAGAAAACTGCTTTACGCAGGCGCTCTTGAACGCAACTCGAAAATGAAAAGTGCAAAATCTATAAACTGAATTTATTTGAAAATTATGGCGGATTTTATTGAATTTGGTATGTTTTGCATGGTTTTCAAGGTAGCTGAATCAAAAAAAAAAATACTTTCGAATCTATATCTGCAAGCTTTTAGAATTGACCATCTCAAAATTTGAACTTGTGGTCGAAAAAAACAAGAAGTTAGCTCCCTTAAAACGCTATATTTCACCTTTTTGCAAAACTTCTGTAGTATCCACAGAAACGGTTATTAGTGTCAGAGAATCTTATCTTTCGGTTTGTGTCTCTAATTCAGACGCACCATGCATATTCAATAGGAAGTAGGAACACATCAAAACAGTTAGATATCATTTCCATTCAAAGTAGAAAATATCAGATTCTCGAAGGGTATAAAAACCTTCAACCGCAAGTACATAAACTAAAATAACGAACCAAGATACATACCGAGTAATGGCTTCTTCACGTCTTAAATTGTACCATTAGATGAAGCATTACAGACAATCGTGACCAATTATTAATATGGTAGGTATTCCAAGATGGTTGGAAGGTGGCAAATGATACTCATATGTATCGACATCCAAATAATAGCAATTAATGTTTCGTGGAGAAACAATGGCACCTTATCTCTACATGGATCGCCTTGTATATGCGTTCGTAGGCACTGGTTGCCGGTATGTGCGATTGTGCTGCAGATAGAATGCGCTATGGTAGTGTTGAAACACCTGGGTGTTTTCATTAACGAGCAGCTTATGTAGGGTGTTTTCTAGTTAGTCTACACCAAGGCTGCCCAACTTTTTCGGCAGGCGAGCCAAACGGACGATCTGAAATATATCAAAGGCCACTGACTGAACTAGCAAGAAAATTTTTAGGATTTGTGCAATTTAAAAAAAAAGTACAGACGATAGATTCTTTTAATTTATTAAGTAGTTAAATAATAGTTATTTAATCAACTAGGTTATTGAAGACAGCGACTAATGGTCAAGATATTTTAAAGCGTGAGCGGAGCGAACGCTTTAATAGTTCGAGACCATTAGTCGTTCGATTAATACCCGAGTTGACTACAAGATTTTTCCGACGATCTCAATATGAATTGTGTATGAATTCTTGATTGAAATATATTTTCATTCTGCACAAGACACATTTGTCATAATGAAATTTCTATGTATATCCATGTTCCAGTAGAGTTTTCACATTTCTCGTGCTTCTGAATACTTTGTGAACGGTTGCCATGAGGATTGCACATTAAAATAGCAAAAAGTTGAGCAAAAAAATGGGTCATTAATGATCAATTTCGTACACATTAAAATCACCTTTTATTTCGAGGTCGGCGGAAAAAACATGTTTAGTATGACTTTTGACATTTATTCGCTTGTGATAATTTTTCTATGTTAGGTGTTAAATCAGATGTTGATAGTAACAATGAATCGAAAATATGTTGTTCAGTTAGGGAAGTGCGGTATTTGTTTTTTTACATAGTTGAGATCAGAGAAACACTTTTTCACATACATATGTTGATCCGAAAATACATAGAAATCTCAACGCCAGGTCTGTTTTGGCAGGAAAATCTTCGACTGGTACCAATTTCCAGAAACTTGCAAAATCTCCTGATGAGTTTCGTACTTTCGATGAATTTTTTTCGTCCAAGATGTTTTCTAATGCAGAATGACTTTGTAATTCCGAGAGTTCTAACTAAACATTAGAGAATAAGTAAATATTTCAGATAAACTAATTAGGAAAGGATTCACAAATATTTGAATTTCCTTTTTTTCACCCTAAAGTCTTGAAATCTTCTCCAATGAGAAATTTTCTGATTGCCATGCGCGGGCCATTTGAAGATCTTCTGCGGGCCTGCGGTTGGGCAGCTTTGGTCTACACTATACAGGGTGTTTTTGAATGATGATGAAGATTTAAGGAGGTTATTCGTTAGATTATATTGTGGAAAGAAGATCCCATTAACGTAGGCCCGGAAATGCATTTCTTTCAAGATACAGAAGTTCTAGTTGAACACCAACTGAAAAAACTTATGAAAAGACCTGAGCTCGTTTCTGGGTATAGCAATAATGCTATTACCGCAAAATATTTTATAGAGCTTGAGATTCATGATAAGTATATGAATACAAAATCTCAGCACGATCGAAATTATATTCTCGCAATTATTCATAAAAAATGTAAAAAAAAATAATTGAAGAAAAATAATTCTATGGTTCAGAATGTGCGATCCTTTTAAAATTTCGCATGAACATTCAGTATATCAATCTTCATTCTCAAAATATACAGGGTGTTTCCTAAACATGCGGCAAAAATTCAGGGGGGTGTTCCTTGGACTATTTTAAGCATGTTTTGTCCTTTGATGATTTTGAAAAACCCCTTTGTTTCGAAGATACAGGGCGAACAACATTTTTCATATTTTTAAAATTAATAATAGTTTAAATGAAAATGCGTACCGCACTGTGTTTACTAAGTAGGTACAATTTATTTTTAAATTTGTTTAACAACATTCCAATTACTAAAAACAAGTTCAGATGGTAAGGGAATACAGATTAAACACGGTTTTCATTTGAATTCGTTTGTGATGTATTAGCAATTAACATTTTATTTTTGACTATTATGAATCGCTATAGAGGTCATTTTCAACAGTTTTTGTAGGTTAAGTTAAATTTTCATGTAATTTTCATAATAAAATGTTATTACTTAAAATTTTGTTTCCCCTGTATCTTCGAAACAAAGAGGTTTTTCAAAAATCATCAAAGGACAAAATATTCTTAGAATAGTCCAAGGAACAATCCCATGTGCCATGCCGCATGTTTAGGAAACACCCTGTATATTAGTTGAATCGAATATCTTGTTATGGAAATATAAAGATTTATATTTTCAATATTCCAAGTGAATTTTTTATGGTTCTGTTAACACTAAGGCCACAAAATTTCGCTTGGTTCGACAACCCCTTCGAAAGTTATCCTGCTTGAGGCCGGACGGTGGACGGCTCCACGGAAATAATTGAATTTGACTACGGATTCGTAATCAGGAATCGACATTTGAGCAAAACGATATAGCACCCGTTTAAGTAGAACGAGCGCTCAGAAATGAACAAATTTACGCTCGTAATGTTATGGTTCTGAAAAATGTGGAAGAAAAACAATTTGATTTTTCATTTGTGTATTTTGAACCATGTTTTCGGCAGCCAACTTTCAAAATGTAACATTCAGTTTTACAGCTGCAGCAAAGTTCTTTGCATTTCCTCAGAACATATTAATGTAATGAAAATTTTCTTCATAATATATAAAAAAGGGCTTTCAAAGAATACAAATCCTACAGACTTCACAGATATTATGACATTACTTTTTCGATTCTGAGTCAGTGATGAAGTAACAACAGCGAATAAATAATTAAATATTCAAGTTCGACGTGTTTGAAGATATTTCACGAATATTTACAGTAGAATTTATCTGAAAAAAAAATCAGAAACATACCAGCTTGTTACGTGAAAATATACTTCCAGTTGATTTGGAAACATTTATCGTGTATGACAGGCAACTGTAGGTAGAGACATACATTTCTGTCAAACTCGCTATCATTTATATGTGTACGTACAGGCAGCCTTACAAGGGTCTTAATTGTGTACGTAGTACTACTTTATCGTCCTAAGATTTATTGTTGTTACTAACATTCTGAAATTCACGCTGAAAGACGTTGCCGATGTCTCAGGGATTTCTCATTCGAGTTTGCTCTTAAGAATTCGAACCCTATCGAGATATAAAATCAACTGCATTTACATGGTTTGTTTCGATATTAATAAATAGTAATATTATGCAACGAGCGTATAATGATGGCTATTATTCACTAGGTGAAGCTTAGGCCACGATCCGTAGGCGAGTGAATAACAGCTATTATACGCGAGTAGCATACTATACTTTATCCACGACTACTGAATATATTTCTTGAGGATTTTAACATTTGGCAACCGCGACAAGACCCTTTTATGACAAGTGTGGAAAAAGTCAAGTAGACACATGAGAAATTTTTGGAGAACTGGTCATTGTATATTTTGTAATAAAAATGCGTTAATTAATATAATAAAAGTAGATTTGGCATCGATTGACAAGGTACCAATATTTGTTAGTTGGAGTACTTTGGAATACTGAAAAATACCAATTTAAAGAATATTATATCAAAGCTGAATCTATGAAACATCTGACAGCAGTGATTAATATCTCATTATTCCCTTGTGAGTAATGGGTATTATTATGGCCGAGCACGTACAATGAACGGATTATACAATAGTCGTGGATAAAATTTGTTTTTGCCCAACAAAGTTTGACATATTCCACTGTATATAATGTGTGAGGTTAGATTATTTTTGGAGTCAGCAGAGTACTTTTGTCTGTTCTAAATGATTTAGATAAGTGCTAAAACCTGTTTATAGACATGGTAAAAAGTAGAAAAAATAAAGTAGCATTGACAATGGCCACAAATTCAACGAAAATGAAAGAAATAATTAACGAGGTAAAAACGCAATTCATTGAAAAAAATCCTTCACAGTGGTGTTAATTGAAATCGTTATTTTTCTGTACCATCGAGATATAATAGAGAAGAGACGATATGATATACAATTGAGTATGGAAAAATAGTACCACTGGGTGGGGCTAAGTCGGGGACCAATATGGCGGAAAGTTTAGGGTTGAATTAAGTTGCCAGTTTTTTTCTGTTTACGAATTTGTCGGAGATTTGAGTTTAACCAGGTTATTAGTTGGCTAGGCGACGTATTTTGTGTTGCCTGACGTGGCCGTAGACCAGGCGTCAAGTTTTAGGGAACAAGGAGGTTAGGGATTCCCCCGTACATAATGCGTAGATGCGTATTGCGTTGTTGAATTAATGCTGAAATGCATAAATGCGAAAAGTGTGAAGCTGTTGAAAAGAAAGAATAAAGAGGTAGGCTGATTTTAGATGTGACATGAGCTTGGTCTACGGACTCGTCGGTCAGTAATTTCGTATCGCAGTATAAAAGTTTCGTTTGAGTCCTTTTGTAGTTAATTTCATTGATTTGAATCTAACAATTCGACATACACACATAAGAGATATCAGATTACCAAGACAGACTAGCAAAAAATTCGAATGCGGACCTGTTGAGTACTCATCCCTACCTGTGATATGTTTTTTCTCTGGTTTTCTTCTTATCTGTCTCTTCTCTGCTTGAAAAAAGCGTTACAGTGCACGGTATCATTTTATTGTATATTATTAAGAAAAAAAATCACAATTAAAATAGAAACAGGCGCAAGAATCACAATTCCTCCAGAAAATTCAACGATTGTCAAATTTAACGTTAGGTGGTAGTAATATGTAATAATATCTGATACCACGTTTATTTCAATGATGGCAACTCTATCTATCTCTACGTTCTGTACTCAATCTATTTTCTCAGCCAGACGCATTAATCAAATAGACCATAATTTTTCTGACAAACCGATTATAAATAGAATATCATTTCAGCACTGTTGTTTTCTACAATGCACACCGAAATCCCATAATAACCTTTTGAAGGATAAGCTATATGGTCCATTAAAGCATTCAGTAGCTGCTGCACTAACATTAAATAAAACAAATGACCGTAATCCAGAGGTCCCAATATGACGGCGGCACAATTTATGCCATTTTTTGATTCTCGCTAAGGAAATATTTATGTTGAGATGGCTTAATCTACTTTATTTTGTTTATACGGAGCCATATTAAAGAGATACTTGAATAGAGTTGTTAGTGGCTGCCGCCCTAAATCACATGGTTTATTTGTTTGAAAGGATTTAGTGCCTCTGGGATCTAAATATTAGTCCGAAAGAGTTGATATTTTGTTTATAATAATCTTTATTTACGGTCTCGTTCGTACTCATTGAAATGTTGGGATGGGTTTAATTGTTTTCGGGGATAATTCTGTCGGCGAGAAAAATCTCTGGGGATTAATCTTTTATCTTTGCTCTTGGCCGCTTCTTTTTCACACTTTTTCATTGTGATATTTTTATATTCAGCATTAGGGGCAAATTGAATTTTTTTCAATTTCAATTCCCCATATCTCGAAAACGGTTCTTTTTAGAGGGGAAGTTAACAGAATCATCTTTATATTTGTTTTTAAACGAGACTTAAATCCTGTAAATTGTTCAGATTGTATATTTTTCAATTTCCAGTCTAAAACTGAGAAAAATCACTCCACTTGCGCAGATAAAAATAAGCAGATTATAACGTGTATTTCTGGAATCCATGAGAAATCGTTTTCCCACAAAGTTCAACATTCAACTCAATTTTAATGTCATCATCGACTACTTCACCAATGACATGATTTCTCATGAATATTATCGGATTAGAACTACCGAACCTGAACACCAAATCGGTCGACAAATTATCGAAAATTGCTGAGCTCTTTCAAGATACACCGCCTCAGATATCAAAAACCAATCCGGTGTTCACAAAAAGTGATAACTCCTGTTGTAACTCGAAAATGACATCCAATATCTAATTGCCCAAAAGAGCATTCCCATCATTCTGTCGCTGCTAATCAAACTCTTTCTCTTGCTTCTCATTAAGTAGTATTAGAAGACAAAATTTTATCTGTTAAGAAGTCAAACGCTTCTTCGGATAAATCGTGACAAACACTTCTATTGACTAAGAGATGTTAAAACAAATCAGGATGGTATTTATTTTATATGAAAGGAAGGAATTTTCTAAGCATGTTCAGATCAACAGCCATTAGTTACAGTAGAATTCACTTGGTAGATGTCTCTATTTTTCTACCGTGGTGAAGGCAGAATAGGTTGATTCTGTTTCTAAGTGAGTATACATAGTGAGTATTCAAACTTGGAGTGAAATTTATGCGAAATCAGTTTCACAGATTTCCTGATCATATGTTGGCAATGAGAGCTCTCAAGTCACGGATTCATCTATTATTTATCATTGCAACTGTGTGACAACCGACATCTTGGAAAATGTTTTGTAAAACATAAAATAGATAAAAAAATAAAAGTTTTAACATGATTGTTTGCCCAGGTTCTGTAATGTTTTTCTTTTGATCCAGGAGTAGCTTTCAAAGACTCGGTTGGGCTCATTGATGAAGAATCCGAAAAAGGTGCAATAGTTTTGGAGCTACTGACAATAAATATATGTTATGGAAAGATAGAGATTCTTCTTTTCAATACTCCAGTTGAAATTTCGCATGGGGCTTATTTTGAGCATCTTGCATGTGGCCGCAAAATTTCATTTGAATTGTTGTTTTGTCTGGGATATTGAGGAACAAAAATTTTGAATGGCCATATTTTATGGAACACCCTGTACAATTTAGCTAGTTAACGAACTTAACCGCGGCATTTGGGAACCGAACTCACCCTGAAAATTTCTATATAGGACGGCCTCACGAACAGAATTGAATTTGACCACGGATTCGTCATCAGGGAGTCGAACCATATGGTTTGAGGCCATTTTCAGCGTAAAATTCGAAAATTACAGATATTTGGGCAAATCAATATAGCTCACGCTCAAAAATGAATATTTTCAATATATTTGAATTGAAATTATCGTATTTTAAGATGACCGTAGACATTTTGCACTTATGTCAAATTTCATTCCATCAAAACGATTATATTAGTTTCTTTTGAATAAAAATGAAATATTGGTTTCAATAAAAATGGGGAATCTTATTTAAATCGTACAGAATAAAGAAATGTACAAAGTTTTGGTTAATTTCACAACTTTACGCAATATTTTGTTCACCTTTCTTGTAAAAATCTTTTTAGGGTTTTCTCCAGCCTTTTAATTGCTCGATATACCCTCAAATTACTTCAGTAATGTCAGAAATACCCAGTATAAAACCTTATGAAAGGGATTTTAAACAGAAATCTACTACTACTATCTATCGATATAGCTGCTTGATATTGCAACACCTGCCTACTAGTTTGAAAATTTATTCATGAATGAAATCGACGTGGGTAGTTTGAATGACACATTTCATAAGAAGCTGGCCCATTCATGAATGGAAAAATTTCGAGGTTAGAATTGCTCATTATGAGCGAAAGATGAATGAAATGAAATTCTTCCGCTAGACTGTTAAGAACCCACACAGAATGCATTGTCCTAGAAAATGGCGTTTACGAGGTTCTGCTTATAACAAATTATGCAATTATTCATTTTATGGGCTGATTTACTGACTATTATCAGTGAAGATTCTTGAATGTTGCCTCAACTAAAGGACATTCTTTCTGGGGACTGTCTTCTGATCTGAGTGATGAGGACAAAGTCTATTGAAAAGTGCTCTGAAATCTAAAAGTTATAAAATCTAAGGAATAATTCACTTTTTCCATCGCAAAGCTTCAATCTCCTTGAGAACATATATTTATACGAATATCCTCTCATTTCCATGACACGATCCTCAAAAACTTATGCATTTTTGAAGATTTCCATGATCATTCACTTCGCGAATTTACATCTTCGAACTCGATTTCATTTCAATCGAAATGGAACATTCAGTATAAGTATAAGTTATGACTTTTGTGGAATGCCTAATTCCAAAGAACGACGAAGAATGGACAAACCTTAGTTTTCTTTAATACTTTGGGCTACAGCAGCAATATTGTCGGCTTTTCTTGAGCGACGTGCCCAGGTTTAATTCTTCACATCACTAACTTGTCCCATCAGCTCGAATTGTTCCACCAATATCTTTATTGCTATCCGACAAGGTGCTCCACTACGACCCAAAAATGTTTGAGTTTCACCAACCGTCTCTGCCAAATTTACACCATTTTTAGAGTGAATTTTAATGATTTCAGTGCGTTCTTGAAGCGTGTATCGTTCCATTTTCATTAATGGCGTAGTTTCTTCTTGTCAAATATCGAAAAATGACAGCTTCAAACGTGACATCAACCGAAATAGGGGGCCATTCAAAATAACACCTCTTATTGGAAAACCCTTTAGATCGATCGATCAAAAATGCATGGAAATCCCTTCAGAAAGAAAAAGACAATCACTTAATTTTATTGCATAAACAATAGGAAAGTAAACACCAATCATCCTAACTATACAAACCACTTTCAATAGCGAAAAATATCGTAGACATCCATTGTACGATAATGATTTACAATTAATTATTCAATAGCATTCAGCACTCGGCTTCTCCATGAATGAACGCTGAGAGTAGTAGAATAGTAAAGACAAGAAAGCAGGAATTGTTTTATGATTTAAATGATTATGAAAGCCTCTCGCTGTGAGTTGCGTGGGTTTTATTCGATGATTCTTACCATTCTAATGCTAACTGCATAATTTCGCAATGTCTGTGCTGGCGCCTTTGGAAGCCTCAAGCTATCTTCGCAAAGACCATAAACTTCTTTGTTGCTTGACTCATTAGTTGATTGCCGATTTTATCTTTGTCGCCGAATTTCTTGAATTCGATTCCTGTTGTTAAAAATAGTGGTTTTTCTGTGGTTACTAGACCTTGGTCGATAATTTGTAAACGAACAAAAATTAAGTAGAATATCTCTGGAAATATTTGTACCACAGTAAAGGGCAATAAGAATACTAACCAACATATTATGATATGATCAATCATGCTTATATTCGAAAAAATGGGATTGTTAACCATGCTATAAGTACAATAGTTCAAAGAATGTGTTATTTTCATTAAGAAAAATTCAGACCTATACCATAAATAGGAAGCCAATAAAAAGTTTTAAAAAACGAAAAGCAAAACATGCCAAGAGAATGTTATTTAAATACCCAGTTAATTTAGAACTTTATGGTATTGTATATTATTTAGTAGTAGTGTGAATTTAGTTCACATTTTGCATTGACACAACCTCAGTTCATTTTCATATACTCCTTGTGATTAATGAGATTTGAAATAAAGAGCTTATTTTGTTATTAATCAAACCCATTGAAAAAGGCAGAAAAAAAATGAAAATCAAGGAAAAAATAATTGACTGTCTGACTGACTAACTTACTGAGGTCAGTAAGTGAGTTGAAAAACGTAAAAAACAACGATTTATTTCGATTTTCGGCAGAAGTCCAATAAAAAAAACTTGTAGCTAATAAAATGACCTACAACTTTAGTATTCACACTTTCCTTAAATGAACTCAAAATTAAAAAATATGGAGGAAAAACAATATCAGCAAAAATTTGTGCATGTTATACCATGTTTTTGGCAGCCAGCTTAGAAAATGTTATATCAAGTTTCACAGCTGCAGAAGAGTTCTCTGCTTCTTCTGATATGAAAACTTTTCACGAAATTTTGTAACAACAAAAATTTTTCGGATATAAAAATAAAACACCCATTGGACTATACCTATGTATGTTTCTGCTTATATTATGAAATCTTCACACATGCTATAATGATTAATAATGAGATTATTTTTTGTCGGAAAAAATCAACATATTTACACAAAGGGAATAACATTCAAAACTTGTGTTGAAAAATGGTGGCAAGCAATATTAATAACCTCTTGAAAGGTTCTTTCTCAAATTCTTCTACTAATCTGAGAATGAGCAGCGCTTCAAGGCATATTCTCAATGAACTCCATCCATCATTCTCGTATTTTTACAAGAAGCATATACAAGGTGTTTCAGAATTCGAATTTGCATATGAAACGCGAGATAAAGACTCAAAAACCCAAAGAAATGGAACCCTATTAATTTCTCGGCATTCTAGCATGTGACAAGGAATTCTTCATGTCAGCAGAAGAGCTACTTTGGTTAGTTAGACCGAAAATATTCGATTGAAAAATTAACCATATTCCGGAATTACCATTTGAATACCGAAACCAAGCTTCAGGATGATAATGCATCTCTAGAATAGCATTCTAGAGTTGTTTACAAGAGATAACATCCCGATAATACATTATTGAGGTTATCTCAATATTTCCATCATGGACGTATAGGAGATATCTATCCTGAGTTAATATAATCTTTATCTAGCACACTTTCGAACAGGAGTTTTTCGAATTTCATTTAAATTTATGGAAATTTATTGCCTGATTGCATCAAACAATGTAATGTAAGCTTAAGCCACATGTCTGTCTGGTATCTTGTTATAACTTTGAACCAATACGAAAGATAAGCATCGAATCTCAGTGGATGGAAATAAAAAGTTTAGTGTTCATAAAAAGCTTCTGTAGATATTATGCAATATTCGTAGGATTGTGTATTTCATTTTCATAATTTTCAGATTCATATTTCCATTTGTTGGTATCGTGAGTATATTGAAAGAGCTATTATAAATATTTGGAATGATATTTTTGATAATTAGAAAAACATAATTCCATTGAATTGATGGTAATCAACAAGCTCATTCACATTTACATTCGATTATAAATAGCCCGCTATTTCGGTAGATGTCACGTTTTAAGCTGACATTTTTGACATTTGACAGAAGAAACTACGCCATCAATAAAATGGAACGATACACGCTTCAAGAAAGCATTGAAATTATTAAAATTCACTATAAAAATGGTGGAAATTTGGCAAAGACGTAAAGCTCGAACATTTTTGGGTCGTCGTGAAGCAACTTGTTGGACCGCAATAAAGAAATTGGTGAAACATTTATTGTTGAAAAGCCTCTCTATCCTCAATGTGTGACTGTCTGGTGCGCTGTATGGTCCGGCGGAGTCATTCGACCTCACTTTTTCGAAAATGAGGCTAAAGCAACAGTAACGGTGAATGGAATGCTCTATCGAGAGATAATTAATGATTTTTATGGCCGAAATTGGGTAGTAATGATCTGAACAACGTTTACTTTCAACAGTACGGCGCTGCGTGCCACACAAGCAACGAAACCATTGATCTTGCGCGGGAAGAGTTTCTGGACCGGTTATCTCTCGAACAGGCGATCACAATTATTGACCACCTAGATCTTGTGATTTAACACCTTGCAACTTCTTTCTTTGGGGCCACATGAAAGAGAAGGTCTTCGCCAATAGCCCGGCTTCGATTCGAGACCTCAAAGATGTAATTCGTGAGGTTATCGAGGACATAGGACAGCCACTCTGCGATTTCGTTATGGAAAATTCATTAAAGGATATGGTCCTGTAAGCGTGGTCGTGGTGGTCATTTGCTTGATGTTATTTTCCACTATTAACTGCATAACTTCTTTTCTTTCAATGAAATAAACATCCGATTCATTTATATTGAAAATGGCATTTTTCTTTGAATATCGAAAAAACACCTCTTATAGAAAACCCTTTATAACATTATAATTTCTCTGGAAATATACTGTCTATTCGACTCCCAATATAAGTTAAAATGAAAATACGAAAAACGTCTCACAAACCAAATCAACCAAATATAGAACGAAAATCTCGAGTAAATATCGTCATCGTAAGATATCTTCGATTATGGAGTTACCTTCAGAAGGCCGAGCAGTTCAACATTCCTTCGAAGGATAGAAGCGCTGCTTCTCGTGTACCTGAACTCACCTCGGTCAACTTGATTGATAGATAAGAGACGTATATATATACAGTGTGTTGCATTTTTCATGAAGACGTATTGCAATTTTATTCATTTCTCTCGATGATCGTCAAATCAGATTTTTTCGATTACTGTACTGTATATAACTGATATGTGATAGATAACGATATCAATAAAAAATTGCGAGATAGATATCCTTGAATCGACTGTTAATTTTTTTGCTGCGTTGATGGATATCGAAGTGTGCGATAAAAAATGCTAGAAAAGCCTCGACGTGAAGAAGGAAGCTTTCGTGATCTTGGCCGAAGTAGGTTCAAGAATCGAAGAATTTGATCATTCGTTTCGTTTGGTGTGATATATTGAGAAACGAAATTTTTGAATGGCTATATTTTATGGAACATCCAGTACGATTTGGCTGGTTAACGAACTCAACCGCGGCATTTGGAAACCGAACTCATCCTGAAAATCTCAAGGTTGTAAGACAATTCCTTCAAAAGTTATCGTGCTAACGATCGGCCCCAAGGAGAGGATTGTATTTTACCACGGATTCGTCATTAGGGAATCGCCTATCGTTTGAGACCATTTTCGACTCAAAATTCGAACATTACAAAGATTTGGCGAAATGATATAGCACTAGGTTGAGTAGCTCAAAAATGACTGAATTGATTTCGAATTAAACGCATTCTTCGGAAATAAACTGAAATTTCTTTTCGACTCCTTAGCTGCATCCTAAACCTTTTACAGAAGCAATCTTATGTCGAGTGTAGACTCGTTGAAAAGCTCGTGAAACATGGAATTTACCGTATGTCATTTTCATTTACTTATGTTGTAATTAAGAAATAATAATATACTCTAAGAAAATCAGAAAAATGTATACCATCTCAGTACTAACTAAAAGTGAATTTAATTTAGTAGATACTGAAAATGCCCTACAACCTCTACTTGACACACTCTCAGGAATAGTAGCTCGTCTATGAAATTCCGAATAATCTCAGCTGGAATGTTATTTGTATAAATTGCCCACTTGATTTTCAACAGTAAACATAATGACCGGGAAAAGTAATATTTGCAACATAATTTATCAATTTGTCATATCCTTTTGGGCACTTTTTAAATTACCCGGGCATTATAAGAAATGCCCAATTATTTATATTGCCCGTAACATAAATATATTTTTTTCTCTGTCCGCACTTTGGTTGTATGTCTGGAATATACAGTAGAACTTCCCTATAACGAAAGCGCTAAATCCGCAAAAAATTCGTTATAAAAAATTTCGTAATACAGAAAATTTGTTTCTATAGTCGGCAATGTCGCAGTCGACGAATTTAAGTTTATCATTATAACTTAAGCACTTCTTTTTAGACATTTGCCTAACTTTCACACTAGCGTAATGGTTAGATTGAAACCAAACAGCCAGGAATGTTTTTAAAAGATCTCTCTGTCCGCCGTAATGATTTAGTTTAAGGTCTGAATTTATTACGTACGTCCGGATAAATTTTTGAAAAAACCCCACCCTTATACCTTCTTACCAATAACCATTAAAAGATTGATGTTCTCTGAATATTTCGTTATAGAGAGAATTTACTTCTTTAAGAGGGTGTTTTAACATGGAATTCGCATTCAAGGTGCAATGTCCTGTACGATTTTCGTTATACAGAGAAATTCGTTTCACAGACGTTCGTTATAAGGTTCCACTGTATTTTGTTTTCATTGGTGTTGAACACCATTGTTAGTATATCAGTGAATACATAATCTGAGATTGTCTTGTCTTGTATTCCATTGAAATAAATAAATAAAAAATTAAAACAGAATTTGTTCGACAACCTAACGATGAATTCCAAAAGCTTGTTTTTCATTCAATTCGATGACTTATGTCAAAAATGAAATAGAATTTTGGTTTTGTGAAACCCAACTCAAATTCTCTCTTTCAATCATAATATATCTGAAAAAACAGCAGGAATTCTGAATGAGTTTTCATTAAACACCTATGCAAGAAAAATCCTTGAGAAGGATAGAAGAGCAGAGGACAATCAATACTCGAATGATAAGATATTCCGGACTGTTAGGTGCTAATCATATCGACAAAAACGATGAGTGCTATTATCATCAAGCTGCCATCTCATTACATCAGTTTGACAGTACAAATTGATCACAAATACCCGTTGCCTCTTAAGTGCGCGTATACTTAACATAACAACGTGCCTGGCGTAGAAAGTGCCACCTAACGGGGAGGCTCATAATGAAACTCGAGCACAACATCGAATTCAACACTTCTTAGATGCGTATTTTGAAATTATAGCCTTATTGAAATTGATTTCTCGGTCAACACTTGATGAAACATTGTTAAAATTGGTGATAACTAGTTATTTAATCAACTAGTTTATTAAAGACGGCGACTAATGGTCAAGATATTTAATGCGTGAGCGGAGCGAAGGCGTTAATAGTTCGAGACCATTAATCGCTCGATTGATAACTGAGTTGATAACAAGATTTTTCCGACATTCTCAATATGAATTGTGTATCAATTCTTGACTGAAATACATTCTCATTTCACACGAGACTGACATTTGACATAATGAAATTTCTATGCATCTATGTTCCAGTAGAGTTTTGACATTTCTTCTAGTGCTTATGAATACTTTGTAAACGGTTGCCATGAGGATAGCACATTAAAATTTCATAAATTGAGCATTAGAATGGGTCATTAATGATCAATTTCGTACACATTGAAATCACATTTCATTTTGAGGTCGGCGGAAAAACAAATTAAAACACTTGACAATACTTTTCACAATTTTATTGAAAAATCAGAGTCAGTTGACATGCACGTTTCGGGTGCTAGCCCATTCTCAACTGCTTATTGAACCAAAGGTGGTTATTATATCTTGCGATCTTCAAGAGTAGGTACCTTTTTATAAAGCACTGCGAGTCGTGAAATGTTTGAATTTTGATGATGGAAATTGATTTCTCGGTCAACACTTGATGACACATTGTTAAAATTGATGATAAAAGCAAATTAAAACACTCGACAATAGGTACGTTTCACAATTTTTATTAAAGTGACAAATGTTTTAATTTGTTTTTATCATCAATTTTAACAATGTTTCATCAAGTGTTGACGGAGAAATCAATATCAATTATCAAAAATGCAAACATTTCACGACTCGCAGTGTTTTATAAAAAAGGATTTTTGAAGATCGCAAGATGTAATAACCACCTTTGGTTCGAAAAGCAGTTGAGAATGGGCTAGCACCCGAAACGTGCATGTCAACTGACTGTGATTTTTTCAATAAGAATTGTGAAACGTATTGTCAAGTGTTTTAATTTGTTTTTATCATCAATTATTGTCGGTTCGCATTCATGAAATAATTATGTTTACCTATAGTTTGAAAAGGGGGTACAAATCACTGCGACCTCAAGGTTTATTGTGCCCCCTCACAGAGCTGTTTAATCACACCCTTTACAGCTCGCCTTCCAGTTCCAGAGATCTGATGAAATACAATAACTGCGAAGGCTTCAACGAGGCTATTCCTCACTCTTACACGTCTTGCCCAAGGCATTTTTTCCTAGCTAACAAAGGCAAAGCATTCCATGAGTAGGTGAATGGAGGATTTCTTATCCTCACACAAAACCTACACTCGTCAGTGTCCGATAATCCCATCCTCAATAGGTACTTCCTAAGGCGACAGTGTCCTGTAAGAAAGCCAGTGAGGAGCTGTAATTGTTTTTCACCAAGATCCGAAGGAACTCAGTGAAATGATCTATCCCTGTGAAATTCCGCCAGAGTTTTCCCTTCTCGGCTTTCTCCTTCTCCAGAAACTCCTTCTTATAGGTACATTTACCTACACCACAAAAGGGTTCTGGACCAATGAATTACATTAGTGCGCCCTCTTTGCCAAGCGTATTATCTTCGTTTCTTTTGATTCCCGAATGGCCGGAAACCCAGATTAAACAGACCTTATTTTTCTTGCCTACCTCATTGAGTTTGTTCTGGCACTCCCAGATCATCTTTAAGTCGATGACGTAGGAGCTCAGTGCTTTAATAGCAGCTTGACTTTCTGAGTGTATGGCTATATCGCACTTCTGATAGTTTTTTCTAGATTTATATCTAGACATCTTTCAATAGCTAAGATTTCCGTTTGAAAGACGCTCATACAGGAGCCTAGCGACAGTGCACACTTGGTACTTGGCCCGTATATCCCATCGCCAGCTCCTGTAGAGGTTTTGGAAACATCTGTTTAAAATTTTACGGTATTTCTTTAAGGTAATAGTCGGTATATTCCTGTTCCCATTCCTCTTCTTAGTGCTTACTATGGAATATAAAGGGTGTTTCAAATTACGCGATTTTTTTAGAATGAATGAAATATAGATGAAGAACTGAATTTGTCATTTCCTGGACGAGTAACCTATAGAAACGGTCATGTCAATTGACCACCAATATCGTGTCATTTAACACCGTTAGACTATTTCTTTGGGGTTATGTGAAACGTTAGATCTTAACATACATAGAGCAACGATAAGTTTCTAGAAATGAATACGCAGTCTGTGTTTTATGTATTCTTGAAAAAAACGGCGCATAATCTTGACAAATTATAATTCATATATTTCTTATTCCAAAAAAGATAAAATTATCTCGACTTACTGATTTAGAAATTAAAATCAGAAGAATCCCCGCTCAGACTAGAATAACCGTTTCAAAATACGCATCAGCCGATGTCATTACGAAACTGAAGCACAACATCGAATTCAATATGTCCTCGATAATATATCATGCTAAGCAGCGATATTAAGCTACATCGACAAGTTCACACGGCAATTATAAAAAGTCGAAGATGATGAACAGCCACTACCACGGATGACAGATAGTAATGGTATCTCTTGAACTGAAGAAGTTGAAGTAGTTTATGCATGCAGCCAACCAGGGGTTCAATTAAAACCATTAAACCAGCGCTTCTGGTATTACCTGCTTGAGCTGCATCCAATCAGGCCAACATTAAAATGTGCTTAGTTGCCACCGCTTGACTTCATATCATGCTCGATATCGTATTTGCATAATTTAAATGAAATGACGAAGATGCAGCTCTTGGTTCAACGAATTCGTTCGTCTTCTTCTTCGTCTTTATCCTGTTTTTCAGTTATTGCTCTCTGGTATTCGGCGGAAAAATTGTTTTCGCATTTATGGAGTCCGTTAGCCAATTTCGCGTTTACTGTAAATGAGTTTTGGAAGAACTGCTTGCGAACAGTCAGGTTATTTGGTTTAGGTGGCTTTTGATCTTTTTTATTGAAATGATTTGGTCAGATTGTTTTCAAAGGAAATACAAATTTCTGGAGATATAAACTCAAATTGTGTTGATTTTCATTACAGTGTACTTCAATCAACGCATCCTCTATGTCTTATTTTGTGGAGTTTTCAAAAGATCTACATCATCAAGAAGCTTTCTGAAACCACCAGATTGGTCAACGTTTAAATATTCCACAATGGGGTAATATACTTTTTTCAGATGGGTCACAATCTGGTTTACAAAGTGATAGTCGACGAGAAAGCATTTGAAGAGACATAGCAGACTAGAGTAACTCAGTTTTGTCCAGGACGAAGATGAACAACCTCTACCACAGATGACAGATAGTAATAGTATCTCCTGAACTGAAGAAGTTGAAGTAGTTCATGCATGCAGCCAACCAGGGGTTCAATTAAAACCATTAAACCAGCGCTCTGGTATTACCTGCTTGAGCTGCATACAATCAGGCCAACATTAAAATGTGCTTAGTTGCCACCGCTTGACTTCATATCATGCTCGATATAGTATTTGCATAATTTAAATGAAATGACGAAGATGCAGTTCTTGGTTCAACGAAATCGTACGTCTTCTTCTTCTTTATCCTGTTTTTCAGTTATTGCTCTCTGGTATTCGGCGGAAAAATTTTTTCGCATTTATGGAGTCCGTTAGCCAATTTCGCGTTTACTGTAAATTAGTTTTGGAAGAACTGCTTGCGGATAGTCAGGTTATTTGGTTTTGATCTTTTTTATTGAAATGATGAGGTCAGATTGTTTTCAAAGGAAATACAAGATTTCTGGAGATATAAACTCAAATTGTGTTGATTTTCTTACAGTGTACTTCAAACAACACATCTTGTATGTCCTATTTTGTGGAGTTTTCAGAAGGTCTACATCATCAAGAAGCTTTTTGAAACCATCAGATTTGCTCAAGGTTTGAATATTCCACAATGGCGTAACATACTTTTTTCAGATGAGTCACAATATGGTTTACAAAGTGATAGTCAACGAGAAAGCTGTCAGAGAGACATGGCAGACTAGAGAGACTCAGTTTCGTCCAGAACGAAGATGAACAACCTCTACCACGGATGACAGATAGTAATGGTATCCCCTGAACTACATATCATGCTCGATATTTTCGTTCGTCTTCTTTTTTTTTATCCTGTTTTCAGTAACTGCTCTTTGGTGATCAACGGAAAAATATTTTTCACATTTATGGAGTCTGTTAGTCAATTTCGCGTTTACTGTGAATGAGTTTTGGAAGAACTGCTTGCGGATAGTCAGGTTATTTGATTTTTGATCTTTTTTATTGAAATAATTTGGTCAGATTGTTTTCAAAGGAAATACAAGACTTCTGGAGATATAAACTCAAATTGTGTTGATTTTCCTCACAGTGTACTTCAAACAACACATCTTGTATGTCCTATTTTGTGGAGTATTCAGAAGGTCTACATCATCAAGAAGCTTTCTGAAACCATCAGATTGCTCAAGGTTTGAATATTCCACAATGGCGTAACATACTTTTTTCAGATGAGTCACAATATGCTTTACAAAGTGATAGTCAACGAGAAAGCCTTCAGAGAGACACAGCAGACTAGAGTGACTCAATTTCGTCCGAAACGAAGATAAACAACCTCTACCAACCTCAAGTTTATCATTAAAACTTAAGCACTTCCTTTTAGACATTTCGCACAACTTTCACACTAGCGTAATGGTTAGATTGAAACTTAACAGCCAGGGGTGTATTTACAACTGTTTGAGAAGGATCTCTCTGCCTGCCTCAATGGATTAGTTTAAGGTCGACATTTATTACGTCCGTCCCGAAATATTTCGGAAAAAACCCACCCTTACAACTTCTTACCAAACCTATTCAAAGAGTGATGTTCTTTGAATATTTCGTTATAGAGATTTAATTACGTTTTAGAGGATGTTTTTAACATGAAATCTGATTTCAAGGTGCAATGTCTTGTACGAAATTCGTTATACAGACGTTTGTTATAGGGAAGTTCCACTGTATATTTTCTGGGTACCTAACAAAATACCACACCATATACATACGTATGGAAATTCAATCAAAAAATGAATTCTCTCCAATCGCCACCATATTTTCACCATTTATTAAATCGAGATTGAGAATATTCAAACAGTTTTCTCTGCGAAACATTTATTTTTCTGGTAACAGTTGAAAGTTTGGACCTTCGCGAAAAATTCCAAAAAATCTAAACTATTTGTGATAAATGAAAAAATTTGAATATTTTGATTCGCAAAGGATCAATCTACAATAAAAAGCATCCATACAGTGTCATTTTTCTGGCTTTTCTCCCACTCCATAGTTGACCTGTTTCTTTCAGATCTTTCCAGAAAAAGTCGATAATTTATAGTCAATCAGCCAACGTATAGAACCTCTTGGTGGTTCCATCATTCTAAGCCTCTCCAAACGAAACACCCAGTCAGTAATAATTCCCTGAATATCACCATCGATAATCTCTCGACGTTTTAGCGAAAATTACTTTCAGCATCCTCCCCAGGATGTTGTTTTCAACGGAAACTATCAGCAGACAACTACTGGGCGGTAGTCTCTCCGTGGCCACTTACTACACCCGACTCTAATGTTTATAGTGGTGTTACCTGCTGTTTTACGCTCCTACACGTATAAAATATAATCCCAATGGTAGCCCGAACAATGGATTCTAGAGAGGTTAGTACACATAAATTTCTCGGCAACTAGTTTTCGCTAGGATCACTGAAAAATTGTTGTAAATTTATCGGCCCACTGTGTTAGGCGGATACTGCTTACTTATAATCGAAATAAACAATACACCGTGGTATATTGCGAGAGCTGCAATCTTGGTAACGTCGGTGATGGTGTTTATCTTTCATACGGTAGAGTTACAATGGGCGAGCAAATTTAACTGAGGTGTGCTTTGATGATTTTATCGTTTGAATACTCTGAACGTTTTGAGAATTCCACAAGGATATAATCGAGAACTTGTCTTGAGCTCCAAATCCAAAATTAGAACCGCCACTAGTTAGTTTAGTTTAAAAAAGGGTTACAGTTTACTGTGACCTCAAGGTCTATTGTGCCCCCCTACAGATCTGTTCGGACCATACTCTCACAGTTCGCCTTCCAATGTGAGAGTGATAAAATCCAATATCTGTGAAGGCTTCAACGAGGCTAGTTCCTCACTCTTACAAGTTTCTCGCCCAAGGCATTCTCTCCTTAGGTTCGCAATACCAAAGCATTCCTGGACTAGGTGAATGGAGTTTCTTCCTCCTCCCCACAGAACCTACACTCGTCAGTGACCGACAATCCCATCCTCAACAGGTGCTTCCTAAGGCGACAGTGTCCTGTAAGAAAGCCAGTGAGGAGGTGTATTGTTCCTTACTAAGATCCAGATATCCTTTGGATCTTGCTGTTCCAAAGTTCCGAAGGAACTGAGTGGAATGATCCATCCCTGGGAGATTCCGCCAGAGTTTTCCATATTCTCCTTCTCCAGAAAATCATTTTTATAGGTACATTTACCGCTACTATCATGAAAAGATTCCAAATTATGATGGAAAATGGAAAAATTGTAGTTTTCTTCAATTCTGTATAACTAGCTTATTTGAACCTGTAATCACGTCATACTTTTTTTTAAGAACTGCATTCTTGATAAATAATGAGTTAATCATTCACCCGATCATCTGAGCTATCTAGTTACACATGAACTGTTCTCTTAAGCTCCTTTCAAACGTCAGATTACGTAAGCTCCTCTTTAAATCGAGAACATTGTTATTTCCATCTACAGCATATCTCTAGATAATTAAGTTCAACGATATCAGCAAAAAATTAATAACTCCACAAGACGGGAATGAGAACCAGAGAACCTGAGAGATTTCATCCCAGTCCAGGCCATAACTTAGTTCTTTGATCTTTGCTTAAGCATATTATAAAGTTGAGATATCGCCAGCATTACAGGGCGCGCCAAAACAACAGTTCCCATGCATTTCAGATGTTATGCAAATCTTCTTTCGTTATCTCGGTATACTTCATCGCTGACATGCTTATACCTCTTGACTTATATTATCGGTACCTCCGGCTAGTCGGTTAGAGGATTCTATGACTGATGCGAAATGGGCGCCCTGTTAATTTGCAAGGCTCAAAACAACAGATGTGGGTGCTTTGGTTAATGGAATTTGCGAGATTAAATGCGATTGCCGATGTGCGAAATAGGTGTGGGGGGGAAAAACCAATTAGGATAGAGGAATCGTTGCTGATCTCATTGATGGATAGAAATAATATAATGTGGTTAAGAGCTGTTCATTTATGACAGAAGATGAAAATGATGGATTTGACTTGTCGCAGCTAATTAAAATGTACGAATTTGACCGTAGAATCATTCTGTGAAAAAAATGTTTTATCATCTAGATATCGAAGGATTTGAACTCTTTGATTATTTCGGTAGATGTATAGATGTTGGATTGAAACTCTTGAATTCTATTATAGAAAAATGTAGAATTTCAAATTCATGAAATATTTCAGTGCCTACCTATATAGAATATAGTTTGAAAAGGGGTTATAGTTCACTGCGACCTCAAGGTCTATTGTGAATGAAGATTTCATTTTTTGAATAGTTCCTAGAATATAATTCCGATCGAACTGAGATTCTACATTCATATACTCAGCATGAATCTCAAGTCCTATATAAATATTGAGGTGATAGCAGCTCCCACCAATGAACGAACGCTCAAAAGCAACTACTGAAGGTTTTTCTCGAATTTTAGATTCAGATAGCGTTCATTCTTTCATTAAGTTTTCTTGTCGTATTTTATTCACTTAAATACCATTATTCGACATATACAGGGTGTTTTCATCATAAACTGGACAAACATATATTTTCGTGTAGAGGACATCGGGAGAATCATTTTTGCCTTATACAATATATCCGTTTTCGAAGCATAGCGAGTTACAGGGTGTCAAACGTCATTTTTGAGCAAGATTCTTATGAGTGTGGTCTGTTATGTATAACACTTAAAGTAATGGTTTTTGGTCAAATCGCAGTATTTTTGGGTCCTCCATTCAGAAAAATTGACAAACTCCGAAAAAAAATTCACAAAACGGCGGAAGACCTGCAATGTTCCAATTTTTTTTTGGGGTTGTCAAATTGATTTTTATTTTCTGAACGAACATAATTTTCTAAGAATTTCTGTGAAAAAATTTTTTTCAAAAATCGAACACAAATTTTTTTTTTCATGTCTACAGCGATGAAAAAATTTTTACTCGAAATGGATGAAATTTTGTACAATTGTACTTCTTGAATTATCAATCACGAATATGAAAACAGAATTGTAAAAATCGAACGGTTTCGTTACTACGGTCATTCAAATGTTTCGTTCAGAACACTGAAATAATGAAAAAAATTGTTTTGAGTTCTAGAGTCAAAATAAGGATATTAATATTCGGTGCCAGGCAACGGAAGTTCATAGTTCATAGAGTTGGACTGGTATTTGAATTTCAGTGAATATAATTTAGCCAGTAGTCAAACTCTATGAACTACGAACTACTGTTGCCTGGCAACGGATATTATTATCCTTAGAACAGTGCCATTTCCCTATTCAAAACCTACGTCGGTTCGAGTCCTTACTAAGTTTCACTGATTTTTTTGTATACATTCATCTAGAATGGGTGGACATGCCAATATTCAATTATTTTGACTCTAGAACTCAAAACAATTTTTTTTTCATTATTTCAGTGTTCTGAACGAAACATTTGAATGACTGTAGTAACGAAACCGTTCGATTTTTCACAATTCTGTTTTCATATTCGTGATTGATAATTAAAGAAGTACAATTGTTCAAAATTTCATCCATTTCGAGTGAAATTTTTCATCGCTGTAGACATGTAAAAAAAAATTTGTATTCGATTTTTGGAAAAATTTTTTCACAGAAATTCTTAGAAAATTGTGTTCGTTCAGAAAATAAAAATCAATTTGACAACCGCAAAAGAAAAATTGGAACATTGCAGGTCTTCCGCCATTCTGTGAATTTTTTTTCGGAGTTTGTCAACTTTTCTGAATAGAGGACCCAAAAATACTGCGATTTGACCAAAAACCGTTACTTTAAGTGTTATACATACAGACCACACTCATAAGAATCTTGCTCTAAAATGACGTTTGACACCCTGTAACTCGCTTATGCTTCAAAAACGGGATATATTGTATAAGGCAAAAATAATTCTCCGATGTCCTCTACACAAAAACATATGTTGTCCAGTTTATGATGAAACACCCTGTATGTTCTTTCAAACGAAACGAAATGATTGTCTTCAAGATTCCCATCTCAAGTCCAAGATTTTGAATACACAACCTTGCAAAATATACTGACCTCAAATTCTCTACCACCCAACAACCAGTAATTTATACCGCAATTTAATTTCGGTAACGAAATAATAAACAGTTTAGCCATCCAAGAAGAAAGCCCACGAATTTCACCCACACTAAGTCGACATCCTATAAAAAGATGAAATTATGCACAAGAATCGAAGAAATCAGATAAAAACTATAAAACTCCCAGAAAATTTCGGACTAGATGTGGGTGTTGGCAGTCATTTGGTCGATCATATATATCTCTCTGGCAAAGAAAGGAAGTATTATTAAGTGGTAGAGATTCTGATCTGAACATGTCAAATTGCACCTATAACATTCGCTTTAATGTTCTGGAAAAATTGCATTGACTCATAAAAATGCAATTCCAGATGAACACAAATGATTTGAAAGAATAGCTAGTGGGAGTGATGGATCTTGAATATCACATAATATACAATTTTTGGCATGTTGATATTCATTTTCAGGCCTTACTTTAGTTAGCTTAGCCCTTCAAATCTTTTCATATAACCCTTTCATATGGTATTTCATTGGTTTGTGCTGTTTCGGTTTAACTTGTTGAAGATTGTGGTTTTATACCATTGTGTACAATTTCTTCGGCTTTTCCAATAGTTTTTTTGCTCGAAATCAATGTAATTCCTTATATTCAGTGTTATCTGAAAAGATCAAAAGAACTGGATGGCCATATGTTATGGAATACCCTGTACGATTTGGCTGCTTAACGACTTAACCTTAACTTCATAAACCATCTGTCTTATAGCTTTAAAAATCTTAATTATAACGAGTTCAAGAAAAACATTAGAACTTATTGTTGAAAAAGTGCTACTCTACTCTAAATGAAAACTTAAGTGATTATGTAGAAACCTAATTATATTGTTATTTTGACTTGTCCTATGCATGGAATACGTGTCCAAAAGGATCAATAAAATTATTGTTATCGACTTGAGCCTATTAGCGTAGAAAGGGTGTGATTTAGTGATTTCTCACACCCCCTAGCGATCGGCTATCACACCCCTACTAAGGGGAACATTCACTCATCCCGGATAGCAAGTATCAGGGGGATTGAGCTCTGATGTATTCAGTGTTCTTCTTCTCCTGGGTCCTGGGTTGTTCGTCCTTCGTTGCTTGGTCCTGGATTTCTCGGTTGATGTCGTGGTAGTTGGTTTTGCAATGTTTTCCCCCATGGTTGTTCCTGAATCCTGGTGTCCATCGAGACCTACAAACTTCCTTACCGTTTTAGCAGTACCGAGAAGTTTTACTTTGTAAAGGTTTTCATCCAATCTAGCTCCTTGAGGTTGGTCTTGAGGCTCTTGGGAATAGTTCCTGTGGTTGATATGAGAATCGGATGGTTTGGTACTAGACATTCCCCACTGCATTTGATCTGAAGTTCAAGCTCTCGATATTTCGATATTTTTTCAGCATATTTTTGACGTAAATTGTTGTTATTTGGGATGGCTACGTCTACAAGTATTGCTTTCTTCTCTTTTTCTGCACTAGAATAATGTCTGGCCTGTTATTAGGTTTGTTTTGGTTCCGAGTTCAGAACTGTCAGGACGGTTCCTACATGTGCCGTTGCGAATTTTAAACACAAATTCGGAATGTGCGCACTTGCGAACCGTCCTGGATCAGTTCTTAAGCGTAACCAAAACAAACCTATTAGCTACTGTTAAATTGTAAGTATTGTGAGATCCCACTATAGCCTGTAATGGTGGTTCTCCAGTATTACTTCAGGCTGATACTTATAATATGGAATTGGTTCGAATCATTATTACTATTATTATTATTAATCGAGCCATTTGTGAACCGAACTCACTATCAAAATTTCAAGTCTCTAGGATAATCCCTTCGAAAGTTATTGTGCTAAAGGCAGACGACCCCACGGACAGAATTTAATTTTACTACGAATTCGTCATCAGGTAGTAGAACCCTATCGTTTGAGACCATTTTCGTTTCAAATTCGAAAATTACAGACAATACATATATCACTCGTTTAAGGAGAACGAGCGCTCAAAAATCGTAAAAATCTTCATTCAATTCAAGAAGATATATCCGTATTTTCAATCTTTCGTACGTACATGTTCCTCGCTTTCAGAAAGCAAGAACCGCATCAGCAATATCAATTTCATCCGAACATGAACCTCGATATACACACGATTTAAGTACCGTCTACCAGAATGATTTACCAGTAGCGGAAATTTGCTTACGGATGATTCTTTCGGCTAGAAGTTATTTACCACATGTAATTTTATGGAGATAACGTGAATTCGCAATAAAGTTTATATGTTTTGAAGTAACTTTCGCTCGGTATACTTTGTGTGCGCTTGTCTTCCTAGCAGATAAATTTTAAAACATGATGCTTATTTTGGGTGGTCTTACGTGAAATCTTTGAATGTTTCGTCATGTGTTGTTTTGGAAAATGCAGAACAAGTCCTTTTTTGAGTGCTTGTTCTACTTGAAGGAGTACCTTATCGTTTTGCCCAAATTTCTCTAATTTCCGAATTTCAGGCCGTAGTCAAATTCAATTCCTTCCGCCGGACCGTCCATGAATGCGATAACTCTTGAAAAGATTATCCTTCAGGAAAATCCTTTCGAATGAAATGAAAATGTCAAGTCTTTAGGTATCTGAATGCAGTGGTTCAATTCGTTAACCAGCAAAATCGTACACGGTGTTCCATAATACAGGGTTGGGATAAAGTTCGGCACCAAATTAATATCTTTAAACGGAACGGACGATAATTTTGAAATTTGGCAGTTGAGTGTAATGGACCAAAATGCATTTGATGAGCATATTCTCATTAATGAGATACTTCCGGTTTAACCGGAAATGCCATCAATTTCTTTAATTTAAATGGGACACCCTGTATATTTCTGCAGATTCTGGAAGAGCACTTTTTTCGGATCTGTCCATACCAGGTTCCATGTAAAAATTATCTGTAAAAAGAAGAATTGAGACAACGGATTCTTGATGAATGTGCATTAATACATGGAGAAGTCTTGAGAAAAGTTACTCAAGAATTTGTTAATAGACTGGCATATTGTCAGGAGGTGAATGGCAAGCACTTCGAACATTTAAAATGATTTTTTTTTAAAATTATTTCTAATAATTTTTTTCTACTAGTAAAAGCTGAATTTTTTCTTTTTATAGATTTCATAAAAATACGTCATGAAAAGCAGAAAGAGTTATCTACTACAAAATATTTCGTTTTATTTCTCACTATTGATACAAATACAACGATTATTTATTTGAATGGATTTTTTCTCAAATGTACAAAAAGACTGAATTTCTTTTTAACAGAGAATTTTTACATGGAACCCGATATGGACAGATCCGAAACAAGGTGCACTTTCAGAATCTGCAGAAATATACAGACTGTCCCATTTAAATAAAAAATCTTTTAGTCATTTCCGGTTAAACCGGAAGTATCTCATTAATGCAAATATGCTCATCAGATGCATTGTGGTCCATTACAATCAGCTGCCAAATTTCAAAATTATCGTCCGTTCTGTTTTAAAGATATTAATTTGGTGCCGAACTTTATCCCAACCCTGTATATGGTCATTTTGCGGTCACTTGTGAGGTACTTATAGAAATCTTCATACGAAATTTTGTGACCAGGGCGAATCATGAAAAATTCAATAGAAATATTGAAAAAAAATCCTTATATTTCCACAGCAAAATATACGATTCATGTGAAATTTTTTTCGAAAAAGATTCTTATGCTGAATTTTCACGCAAAATTTCAAGTGGATCGCATAATTAGAACCACAGATTCAACTTTCCACTAAATTATTAATTTTTAATGATAATTCAAAATTTGTCAATCGAGCTGAAATTTACAGTAAAATGGTCAATAACAATTAAAAAATTTGTGGAAGTTGTATTAATACAAGCATAGAAAAGTATATCGAAATGATTTCACTCGTTGTCAACAATGTCTTACAATTTATAATAATTTGATCTATTACACAAAACTACACACCGAAACAAAACAATTGATTCGTAATGTTTCCCAGTTGTACCATCAGAACACCTTGGAGAGAAATCAATAATAGCGATAGCTTAATCATTTTGAACTCCTTCTTATACTGGAAACAATTGGCTCAAAAGACTTCAAGATCGTTATCAGTAACTCGAATCGACTGTTCGCAAATCTAGAATTCTAGATGCAGACCCGTTTGAACAAATACGTTAGATTGTCCTCCAGTGGCGGCTTATCCGGGGCTACAGTATCGGTAGGTATTGCAGACATCATAAAAACTCATGGAACAAAAATATAAATTTTTACGTCTACTTAGGTTATCAGGCTGATGATGTGGAATGATATTCTTGCTACAGAACTAACTTTCTCAGGCACAGAGTTCACAAACAGGTATTCTTATGTGGACTGGGCAAATAAAAGTGAGCAAGATTAAATTAAGGGTGCTAAATATTTCAATGACTACCAACCCTTCTGCAGTTTTTTTGAGTTCATTCTTTTCATCGAAAAGTTCGCTGGCGTTAGTCTTATGCATTTATTCAAACTCTGATCGGTTGTGATTTAACACTGAATAAGTGCAAAGTCGCAAAACACCGAATGAAAATCACAATTGCTTCAGTTTCAAAGTTGATTTATTCATATGGAAAGAGCATAACTCCTTAGAAATCATGAAACACACCAGAAAATATTTGACTACGGTATTATTTTAGATGGTGCGAAATAACTACTAAATATCAGGACCTCTAAGAAAATACGGGTGTTAGCCTGTGTAGTGTGTTTGAAAATTTCTTAGAGTGTACGATATACGTGTGCCCAAATTGCGGTAGCGCAATCCATTCATCGTAACTGTTGCTCCAGCCTCATTTTCGAAAAAGTATGGTCCAATGACTCCGCCGGACCATAAACCGCACTAAATAGTCACACATTGAGCATAGAGAGGCTTTTCTACAATAGCTCTTGGATGGAGTACCAGATGCGACAATTTTGCTTGTTGACGAAGCCTCCGGGGTGGAAATGGGCCTCATCACTCAACATGATTTTTTGATGGGACTTCGAATTATTTTCATGCATTTGAACGACCCAAACAGCAAAGGCACGACGTTGTTGATGATCGGCCGGCTTGAGTTCTTGTGTTAACTGAACTTTTTAAGCCTTAAGGGTAAGACCCAAATCCTTCTGCAAATACGGTCTAATGACGTTTGTGGCATGCCTAATTTCAAAGACCAACAAGGAATGTACAAACCTGGGTTTTCTTCAACACTTTCGGCTACAGCAGTAATATTCTCGGCTGTTCTTGAGCGACGTGCACGGGTTTTATTCTTCACATCACTAACTTGTCCCAAGTGCTCGAAATTTTCCAGCAATTTCTTTATTGCGGTCCTGAGAGGTGCTTCACGACGACCCAAAATGTTCGAGTTTTATGAACCGTCCCTGCCAAATTTTCACCATTTTATAGTGAATTTTAATAATTTCAATGCGTTCTTGAAGCGTGTATCGTTCCATTTTTATTAATGGCGTAGTTTCTACTTGTCAAATGTCAAAAAATGACAGATACCGAAACAGCGGGCTATTCAAAATAACACCTTTCATTGGAAAACCCTTTATCAGGACCTCTAGGGAATACGGTCGGTGTCAGCGGGGTGTAGGCAGGTGTTTGAAAATTTCCCAGAGTGTGAAAAACATTCCCGAGCCGCCACTGTCGCCTTCATGAATATACCGAGCGGTCAATTTTCGGAATCGACCACAATTCAAAGGAATAACGGGCCCGATCGATAGTCAGTTCGACTGATGGTCTTTTTTGCCCATCGCATGAAAACAGCGTATCCGCTAACATATGTCCAGTTGGTGTTGTTTAAAAGCTCAACTTTTTTTTCTGTGACATTTCTCCATAAGGAATGGACGGTGAGGTGAACATTACTGGACGTGGACTTAAAGTTGATTAATTACTCACAATCTTGTACTTTAAAGGAAACCATCTAGCTATGGTTTTTATGGGAGAATAGACGAAGATGTTGGTTAAGTCCGGTTATCAGAAAAACTGCAGATCTTTCCATTCTGAGTTCTAGGAATATTACGTGGAATCGTTGATATAGTTATGTTGGTATGATTGGAGTATTTGTAATGTGATTGGTTTTGTTTTTAATGTTTCTGGACTCTCAACGTCTATTTTTTCCGTATGTTTTGTTAAGATAATTTGCTTTTTCTGCTTTATTGCTTGTTAGTTTTGAAATAGTAGACAGCTTTAGTGTACAGGGTGTCGATTTGAGAACTTGCCAGTCTAATTATGTCACGACAAGAATGTTTTCAGAGAAAATGCCGGAACAGGTCAATTTCTATTCGTAGCAGGACATTTGAGCAGAATTGTCCAAATCTCCTCAACCTTGGTGTAGAGGCTATCACCACTAAATTCTTAATAGACATAAAGAAATAGAGGGTGAGCTATACCTCAATTGAAAGATCACTTGATTCGTTATATGAATACAATGGTGTGAAAATTTTTATTGGGTCCATGAAGTAGTTACAGGGGTTGACAATTTAAAAACTTGTAGACACATAATTGAGTTCGAATCCCTGATCACGAATCCGTGGTCAAATATAATCTGTCCGTAGGTCCGTCCGGCAGTAAGCACGATAACTTTCGTAGGGTTCGATAACTTTCGAAGGAAATGTCCTAGAGACTTGATATTTTCAGCCAAATCGTATAAGGGTTCCATAAAATAAGGCCATTAAAAATTTTTGTTCCTCAATATCTCAGACAAAACGGAACCAATCAAGATGAAATTCTGCAGCCACATGCAAGATGCTCATTACAAACCTCACGCAAATATTTGTGGCTACAACGTTAACAGAACCATAGAAAATTCAATTGGAATATTGAAAGTAAGAACCTTCATTATATTATTATTATTAATTACATGATATGAGTTGAGGTAATCCTATATAACTCATTTAATACAAAAATTAACAGTAAGCAACAAGCAACACTCAGCCATAGTTATCATAATTATTCTTGAAAGAGTTCACGCTTTGGGATGCAATGATCTCGACGGGCAGTCTGTTCCACTCTTCAAAAACTCTGTTGGACAAAAATTGTTGACGGGCTCTTGTCCTGAACTGCTCTCTGTATAGTTTCAGATGGTGACCTCTCAGGTGACTATGTGGATTCAGGACAAAAAGATTGGAAAGGTCAACACCGAAAAATCCGTTTAGGGCTCTGAATGTAACAATCAAATCACCTCTGCTCCTACGCTTCTGAAATTCAGTGATTCCCATGATGTTCAATCTTTCGGAATAAGATGGTCTATTCCTATCAAGTCCGTAGGGTAAGCGTGTTGCTCTCCGTTGAAGTCTCTCCAATAACTCCATGTCTCGGTGGAAGGTTGGAAACCAAGCAGGACCCGCGAATTCAAGAATGGGTCTGACGTAGGACTTATATAACAGGGAGGCAGTTGCAGGGCTGCAACCACGAAATGTTCTCTCAATAAGGTACAGAGCCCTTCCAGCTCGTCTTGTGACATTCAGGGTATGCTGGGACCAACTAAGGTCCGCAGTTACTGTGAGACCAAGATCACAATGACTTCTTGTGGTTTCGAGCACGTGTCCGTTGATGGAATATTGTGATTTCGGGTTATAATTGCCGAGATGCATCACCTTACACTTCTCCAGATTGAGGGCAGCATCCAGTCCTTGCACCATTCATTCAGGATATTCAGATCAGCCTGTAGAACCATGGGATTTTTCAATGAACAATTATAAATTTCCATGTCGTCAGCATAAGCTACCACATTAGACTTCAGCATGAACGGCAAATCAGAACATAGAGAAAAAAGAGCAAAGGACCCAAAACTGAGCCCTGAGGTACTCCGCTACACAAGGTCTTGAGGTGGAAAAATCGTTCCCCACCCTAACACTGAACTCCCGTCCCGTCAGGAAGGCTTCGATCCAAAGCAGAACATTTCCCGCGATACCCAGGTGTCTCAACTTGAATAGTAAGCGGCGAAGTGGAACCCGATCGAAAGCCTTGGAAAAATCCAAGTAAACAATATCGACTGGCTCACCAGCGTCGACCATTCTGGGCCAATCATTCACGCAGGAAAGCAAGTTAGTTAGAATGGACCTGCCAGGGACAAAACCATGTTGTGCTGGAGGTATTAACCCGTTCTCCAGGGCAAACTTAAGTAGTTGTTCTTGTATAATCCGCTCTAATACCTTACATGGAACCGATGTCAAGCTTATAGGTCGATAATTTGCTGCAGATTCTCTATCTCCCTTCTTATAAATTGGTGTACAGAGGCTGAGACCCAGGAAGATGGCAGACAATGCGAGCGGAGCGACTCCTGATAATAAGAGATAGAGGTAACGCAAGTGAACCCGCACATTTCGTAAAAAGGTAGGAGATAATCCATCGCGCCCTGGTGAGGAATCCTTGAGTGCAGAGAGATGTCTCAACACCATATCCTGAGAATCTCCACGAAATCAAAGGTGGGAACACACCTGGGATCCCTAGCCCCGG
Organism: Propylea japonica; assembly: GCA_013421045.1. Taxonomy (NCBI): domain Eukaryota; kingdom Metazoa; phylum Arthropoda; class Insecta; order Coleoptera; family Coccinellidae; genus Propylea; species Propylea japonica. Next base: position 19,175,060 of record CM024241.1, on the reverse strand, counting down.
CATTGGTCCGTCTGGTTCGAAACCATCTGCAAAACTTCCGCGGATTCTTGATGTAGCTCACACTGTGTTCCATCAGCTCTACGAATCCTGGGCGTCGAAACCTTCGTCTTGATGGTGGACCTCACGAATTTATGAATTTCTTTCTGTCTCGTGATGAAGCTATCTTATCTTCGAACTGCCTTTTCGCCGACTTTAACTTACTCTTGAGCTCCCTAGAGTAAATCCGGTGATTCTCATAATCTTGAGAACGGAGGTGACGTCTATATTTCTGCCATAATGCTTTTTGTGACGAATCATTTGCAATATATCCCTGCCGATCCAAGGCTTCAAGGGGTTCTGTTTAGATGTTTTTATTGAGGTGTTAGTAGACATTGAACTGTTGAGAACCTCAAGAATGCCCCCCACATGCTCTCAACATTTCCGACCAACAAGTTTCGCCAATCTATTTTCTCCAGATCTCGATTGAGGTCGTGATAGTTATTTGTTTGAAGGTTTATTCGTACATTTGGAGGATTGGTTGTGAATAAATGGAGGTTTGATTTCAGCACCAAATGATCAGACTTACCAAATGGTGGTAAATATTCCAAATCAGAGAGGATGTTCTCATCTGTCGTCATTAAAAGGTCTAGTAAGGAAGGCCGCTGTCCCATACGAATTCGGGTTGGCTCAGTCACAATTTGTAAAAAACCGGAACTAATGATAACATTCACAACTCTGATGCGGGTGAGTTTACAGGTGAAAATGTTGTTAAAGGCCAGGAAATGTCAGGAAAATTTAAATCACCTGCTACTACACACAGATTGCTTAGTGTTGGATAAATGAGAAAGATGCCGAAATAATGTATCATCGTGGCTGGACTGACGAGGGCGATATATGCAGGCCAGTGTTACTGATATTCCTAGTCCACAAATATCCAGAAAAATATTATCAATTCCAGGTGTATTGATACTGGATACAGACAGATGAAAGTCAAGTAAATTCTCATCTCTCACGAAAACACAGACTCCAGCATGTCCCGGGGTTACAACACTATCGCTGCGGAAAATAGAATAACCAGGTATTGATACAGCTACATCAGGAATAGATGGTTTGAGCCAAGTCTCAGTAAACAGTAAAAATGTAGGAGAATTAAGTTGGACGAATGCTAAGATTTCATTTAATTTAGATGGTAAACTTTGCACATTAGAGTATACAATATTCCAGTTCAAATTGAATTTAGTTTTTTTGATGTCACAGTAGGTTGAACAGGAACAATCTTCGGCGAACCTTTAACATATTTTATGGTAATTCCTTTCTCTCCAGCAGCTCTCTACGCTTTAGATCCTCCCTCACTTTTTTGATCTCATTCAACTGGGTTGGTGTCATATCATCAGAGATTTTTATTTTAGAATATGTAGTATTTTGAGTAAGTTTGCTTTTATTACGCAAAATCTTGGAAGGAATACTCGAACTAGAGAACTCGACCTTTATTGGCCTGTCTCCTTTGGCTTGTTTCGCCCCAATTGTGATATACCAGTTATATGATCACCTGCTCCAACAGTCACACACCAACTATATTTCTAACTGTAGATGAGTTAGATTCGACATTTATGTCCTCGAAATTCCTCTTATTATAATATTATTGGATCTTTTGACTCTTTCATATTTGCATAACAAAATATCCGATTCGTGTGAAATTTATTTTCTATATACATATTGATATACTGAATGTTCATCAGCAAAATTTTTTGGCCATAGCGTTAACAGAACCATAAAAAACTAATCGGAATATTGAAAAGAGGAATCTCTATATTTCCCTTAAAGGAATTCCGATTCGAGGGAAATTATTTTTCGAATGAAGACTTATATATACTGAATGTTGCATACACAATTTCAAAATGAATCGCAGCATCAGAACCATAGAATTCTAATTTATTTGATTATATATATTTTGCATGTTTCATTTGTTGAATAATTTCCAGAATATGATTCCGATTGTGCTGAGATTCTGTATTTATAAATTTTGAGGCAATTACTCAGTTTTCTTTCAGCTGAATTTGTCACTATTCATATAAAAAGTTTCAACATTCAAGTGATTCCATCATTACTTTCAACATCTCAGGAGAATATTTCGAACCACCGAATATGCCAAACAAATTCCACAGATCAATTTAACCAAGGTTCCAACCATCGTTGCACCATTCTCCCATTTTAAAGTCGAGACCAGCAAGGAACATTGTTTTCCCATAAGTGGAATCTTTATTGTCCATTAATCGATGCCATGACCCGGCATTACGTAAAATCAAACATATCCAAGCCCCATAACCTCTATCAGATACTCAAGCAGCGCAACGTTCATGTTGTTATGTTGGCGAAAATATTTATCGCCATCGAACACAAGTAGCATGCTAAGTAGTTTGGTACATTCAAAACGTAATAATTCTGAATGGTCGGTATTTTCAGACGTCATTATCATGTGCCTAATGGATTTCGTGAAACTGATCGGAATCTACCTCGGTAGGGCTTGCCGATCGGCCGATCAATCATACAAACTTTAATGTTTTAGTACCATTTTAAGGGTCATGGCTTGGGTTTAGCGGCAAGTTCAAGTGTTATTTATGACTTTTAGATTTTTGAATGAATTCCTATTAGTTCTGGCTTTGTATTGGTTACCTGGAAACTCTCTTGAAAATAAGATGTCTTCATACTGAA
>CM024241.1:19115550-19172269 GCA_013421045.1 Propylea japonica | reverse complement strand
ACCTACTTTAGTAGCCTTTATATTTTCATTATTCTGGCAACAGCTATATTAACTTTATCTTTTAGCTCTTCAAAATGACTAAAATAGTTTACATTATTCACCATGTGATCAGTTGCACCTGAATCAACTACAAATTTTATCAAATTACCTTCTTTTTCGTGCAGTTGATCTTGCTTACTGAAGCTGCGAAGGTGATTCGGCTTTCGTCAGCTGTGCTTCATTTGCTCCCTTTCGACCATACCAGCATTCCTTTCTGATATGGCCCATCTTCCGCAGTTGTGGCACTTTAGTCCTCTTCTCTGTTCTGGTTTCTGCTCGCAAGCCTCTTCTGGTAGTCCTTGTTGTCAGAACCTCTAGTCCACTTTTTGTTTCCAAAACGCAGAGTTCCTGGTATACTTTCTGGTTCAGAGCTGTTTTCTTCTTCATTTCATAGTCGAGTAGTTCCTAGCATTTTACAGTGAATATCCATAGAACAGTGTTCAGAGTTTTGAGATTGGTCTCAACACTAATCGTATAAGAACTGGTCATGGACGTTGTAATAGCTGCTTTTCAATGAAACTAGTTCCTAGTTGCTAATGCTTAAAAGCAGAGAGGACAATAGAACATCATACATAATAGTTCTATATTTAAATTTCAGGATGGCCTCAGAGTTATACTTGAATGTATCGGTTAATTTTTGAATTGGGTTATTAATTCTAAATCGGTTCGATAGAGTTATCCATTTTATTTTTTCTGGTTCATTTTTCTGCTGTGAGTTTTTGTTTTAGATTCAGAAGTTCTCAGACATCTTGTAGAAGGTTATCGGTTGGATTTAATGAAGAGAAATAATCATTTTCAGAAATCCTTCGATAATCAAATAGTTTGAGGTTTCAGTTTGTGGAAAAACGAGACAGGGATTTTTCCTACTGAAGTTTCTTCTCAGCTCTGGTATCATTCGTAGAATGGTACATTACCCGGTTTCGCAGTAACCTCAGCTAGGGACTCTTTTGTTTTATGTATTGTTGCATGTGTGGACTTGATTCAAAAGAATATATAGAAATATATACAGCAGAAACTGGTTGTTAGGTATTCAAAAAAATGGTAAAATTTTATCCCCAAGTTGATTGAAGTTTTGGATCCATTCGACTTTATTTAACATAGATTTAGGCTGTATCAGTAATAAACTGAAAATTATTCACAGAAATTATTTTACGGCAGATCTCAGCATGGGCCCACCACATTCTAAAATCAACTTTATTCGTATAAAATTATCTACTGCCGCGTTATAGATTTTAAACCCAATCAAGCTCTCCACCATATGATATATCGTGAATTATGGAGATCATCATTAAACTTTACCTCCAATGTATCGCTCTTCGAAATGACAAAATCACAGTTATAGTAGATTTTTCGAAAATAATTATAGATCGTAAATTAGACCAATAAAACGTTTTTTTAAACCAATTATACCAATATAATCTGATCGGGCCTATTGCAGGTGGTCTGGACGAAATAGTGGCTTCATGACTATTATAAAACCATTTTATACGTTTCACGGCAATTGGATATCGCGCGCTTTAATGCTTCAGGCCATCTATATTAGTGGAGTTCGAATTTCCAGACTAATGCAGGTATCAGGATCGTTTTATATGAAATGAATTTAATAATTCCGATTCATGTGAGTAGGAGAGTCAGCCTATAAATATTTTGTGTACCGGGTTTTTCACTATAATTTGACCCCCACTTTAACTTTGTTACTGAAGGAGATACAAAAAAATGTTTCGTAAAAGTTTCACGAAATCAACTGAAGTTTTTGATATGAGTCCAGACATTGAAAATATACAGGGTGGCCAACATATTGATGGCAACTTCATTTTTTCAAATGGAACACCTGTATATTTTTCCATTTTGGTTAGCTCTTTTTCCCCTGATTTCGAATATGTAACATATGTTGGTCTATCTCTTTTGTTCTGAGAACCACAGAGTTTCAAATTTAAGAACCACCTGCCAAGATCTGTAATAATTTACAAGTGGCAGAGTGCGTTTAAAAAAATGCTCATTTTGGAGTTATAATAACGTCAATGGGAAGATATACAGAGTAAACAAGATTGAATGCAACTATATTTTTTCAAATGGGACACCCTGTCCTGTATATTCTTCTTTTTTGATAGGCTATTTCCACCTGATCTCGAATAAAATGCGTATGTATTGAAATGATGACACCGAATAAAAAAATATGTGAAATACCTACGAAATTATTAATATCCAAACAATCTACTTGAAACTATTATTTTAGAATGAAAACTTAACAATTACTTAACCAATGAAAAATGATGAACTATGGTAGTATGGTAAGAATAACATCAACTAAAGAAATTGCTCAAATGACCACCTTTATTCAATACACATAGTTCATATAGGTGTCTCAAGTTGTTTAGACTATTTTGATAGCATTATTATGGCTCTGATTCAAGTCAGAAATTAAAGCTTCAGAATTTGTTTCTAATCATTACAATATATCACTATTCTTTGTGCGTTGGCGAGATTAGTTCCGAATTATGGGTTTAATATTGGTTGATTTTATATCATTAATATTATTCTCCGCTTTCATTGATTGTCATTATTGCTGAAGTAATTTTTTTCCTTCGGGAACGGCTATAAAAACGTGTCCAACGGTGACTACTTGGTGGCCATAAAATGGGTGCGCCATTACCATTCCAAAGATCAAATTGACCACCTAATATTCACAAACTTCCAAAACGCTATGCCAGATGGTTATTGACCAACATATGTTACAATTCGAAATCAGGGGAAAAAGATCTAACGAAATATGGAAAAATATACAGGGTGTTCCATTTGAAAAAATGAAGTGGCCATCAATATGTTGGTCACCCTGTATATATTTCAGTTTCTGGACTCATATCAAAAAACCTCAGTTGATATCGTGAAACTTTTATACGAAACATTTTTTTGTATCTCCTTCAGTAACAAAGTTAAAGGGGGGGTCAAATTATAGTGAAAAACCCGGTACATGACTCGTGAAAGGCAACGGTGAAAATTATTCGAAACTGACGGACGATAATTTATTCACTTTTAAGAAGAAAACATATATGGAAAATTAATTAGTTGCACAGTGAAAAATTGCAAATTGAGTTGAGTCCCGAAACACAGGGTGTCTGTGAACATATGCGAGGGACTTTGGGGGATGATTCCTCGATAAAAATAAGCAAGGGTGGTTCATATAATTTTTGTTTCGAAATCGCCCTGCTTTCAAGATACACCTTTTTTTAGCAGTTTTAAAAAACACTGCGTCATAAAACTATACATAATATGAAGCACTAAGTAGATGTTACTCACACAATTTTTTTAGATCTCGTAACTAGTAGTTTTAGTGTTGAAAATAACAATCCCTCATGATTTTCGTTCAAAAATTGTTTTCGTGGTATAGATTTCGAAAATTCTCTTATGGTTTGCCATTCAATTCGGGAGAAAAAAGTCTCTTTTGATCATTATTCAGTTTCCTGGTAGTCTCCTCAAATTTAACCACATATTCGGAAAGGGCAATAAATTTGCTACAAGAAGGTTAGGAATATTTGGGCTTTTTTGTTGTTAAACAACCTTCTTATATTGTGTGGATATATCATCGAATAAACCATTGGAAAAATAGAACTAATTCTCTCATTTTAGAATCGTGATATTCACCTCCTTACCAAGCCCGCAATAAGAGTTTTTATGCACACATACTCTCTTATCTTGTGGCAAATTATTGCCTTTTCCGAATGTGTGGTCAAATTTGATGAGACTACCAGGAAACCTGAATAATCATCATTTTATGGAAAAAGTCGAAATATTTTGTGAAATCAAGAAATGTGGAATTGAAGAATAACCGTCAACATTTCGACCATATGTTATATCACATTTTGAAGTAGACAACCTGTATAACTGCCGAAGACAGCAACTTTCATCATTGGAATCACATGAATGTCGTGCTTCTTTCTTGCTTCTTGCTTCTTTCAAAGGTCTTTTCACGCACGTATTGTTTACAAAAGGTAATTGTCCAAACGGCTCTTCATAAACGATTGTTCATCGTTGAAAGAGGCGCCAGCTAATTTTATTATCAATAAAATTTATTCTGTTGTTCATCCTGTCCTCGTGAAAAACTTCTTCTACAAGGTCATTTTGATCGTATGAAAATTAGAGTCTTAGCGCTTGTTTTCACGAAGTAAGACCCTTCGTTTGATCAAATGTCTTCAATTCTCGGATTTGGTTTCAAACATGGTTAATTTCCAACCCAGAACCTAATGAAAGCTTCAATTCTGAAACCTGTTTCGAAGCATGTAGTGGTAGATGAAACATCAGTTTGGCAAAAGTTTTTATCATTATTTTACAAATGAATTTTTTATTCAGAGCTTTTGGCGCTGTTTGATCTACGGGAATGATTACCGAGAATAGGGATGTTGACTCATGTTACGAATTCATATAAATTGAGGTTTTCCTCATAGAAGGAAATTTTTGCAATCCTAAAAAACCATTTAGTGATCTTATTGTTCTCGTTGAATTAAATAAGCTGATTTAAATTATGTTATTTATTATCAACTATCACGTGACTGCGAACGCCAATCGAGGTAATTGACGTCACTATCCGTATTGTCATTGCAAATTCGAATGTTCTGTGCTCAGATCAACAAAATACATTCATAGGCCGGGTTCCACAAAACTCCAATCACCTTTCAGTTCATTTTTGACATAAACCATCGACTTACTTCAAATGAACGATTTGATTGCCCAATCAAGCTTTGTGAACCCACGGTTTTGTGACTTGAACCATAGTAAATATATAGAATATCATATCTATGATTCGAACTCAAGAAGTGAATGCTGAAAGAGAACAGAATAGTTCGATTATTCGTTACAAGAACGATAATCTATAATTTTCTTTAAATGGAGATAGGATTCATCAAGGGTAATAGTAGTAACTTAACGAAGATTGATTCCCTGATGGTAGCAAGTTTCTTGCTGAAAACAAAGATTTTTGTGCAGTGGAACTTAAAAACGTAAAATTGTCTCTGTAAGTAGCAAACTTTTAACTCATATTATTATTACAAAGAAAAGAAACACCTCATTCAGCTTTTATAGACCGACATATTCATTTTGAAGGCTTAAATTGAACTTTTCCACAAGGAATCAGGCAAAATCAGTTCCCTTTGACTGAAGTCGAAGTTTGTTTATCGCGGATATTGACGTTTTCATCAAAACGTCACTAAATTGAGCATTTCCGCGGGAATTTTGAATTGTCTTTTCATTTACGTATTTTTATTGGCAATTACTCTATTTTTAAGAAAAAGTAATTTTTTCGTGTTTGTATAGGGTTATCTTTAGAAAAAATAAATTCCAAAAAGTTGTCAACATCCCTATTATGAGTTTAAGACAGTTCTTCCTTGAACATCTCAGAGTCGGTAAGAACATCACTCGGAGAGCCAGACCTGGTTTAATAAAACCTTCCTGGCTTTAAAGCAGTTTTATTCAAATATCCAAGAAATTTCAGGGGAAATTATGAATGTACTCCTATTTAAAGCAGAAAGAGAATACTTTTTTCAGTTTTTCAGTTTCTGTAGTTTTTTTTGTCAGATGCAATTTCAAGATGACAAATCAGATGAAGGAAAAAAAATTCGTTTTCAATGGAAAAGAATGCCTTCGATATGAATATTTCAGCTAATACTACAAAGAAAAAATATACAGGGTGTTTCATCATAAACTAGACAAACATATATTTTCGTGTAGAGGACATCGGGAGAATCATTTTGCCTTATACAATATATCCCGTTTTCGAAGCATAAGCGAGATACAGGGTGTCAAACGTCATTTTTGAGCAAGATTCTTATGAGTGTGGTCAGTTATGTATAACACTTGGTGTAATGGTTTTGGTCAAATCTCAGTATTTTTGGATCCTCTATTCAGAAAAGTTGACGAACTCCGAAAAAATTTACAAAATGGCGGAAAACCTGCAATGTTCCAAATTTTTTTTTGCGGTTGTCAAATTGACTTTTGTTTTCTGAATGAAACATAATTTTCTAAGACTTTCCGTGAAAAATTTTTTTCAAAAATCGAACACAATTTTTTTTTACATGTCTACAGCGAAGAAAAAATTTCACTCGAAACGGATGAAATTTGTACAATTGTACTTCTTGAATTATCAATCACGAATATGAAATCAGAATTGTGAAATATCAAACGGTTTCGTTACTACAGTCATTCAAATGTTTCGTTCGGACCTCTGAAATATTGAAAAAAATTGTTTTGGGTTCTAGAATCAAAATAATTAAATTATTGGCATGTCTTAACATTTAGATGAATTTAAACGAAAAAAATCAGTGAAACTTAGTTGGGACTCGAAACGACGTAGGTATTAAATAGGGAAATGGCACTGTTCTAAGGATATTAATATTCGTTGCCAGGCAACGGTAGTTCGTAGTTCATAGAGTTTGACTACTGGCTAAATTATATTCACTGAAATTAAAATACCAGTCCAGCTCTATGAACTACGAACTGACGTTGCCTGGCAACGAATATTAATATCCTTAGAACAGTGCCATTTCCCTATTTAATACCTACGTCGTTTCGAGTCCCAACTGAGTTTCACTGATTTTTTCTTATAAATTCATCTAGAATGTTTAAACATGCCAATAATTTAATTATTTTGATTCTAGAACCCAAAACAATTTCATTTTCAATATTTCAGAGGTCTGAACGAAACATTTGAATGACTGTAGTAACGAAACCGTTCGATATTTCACAATTCTGTTTTCATATTCGTGATTGATAATTAAAGAAGTACAATTGCACAAAATTTCCTCCGTTTCGAGTGAAATTTTTTCATCGCTGTAGACATATAAAAAAAAATTTGTGTTCGATTTTTGAAAAATTTTTTCACAAAAATTCTAAGAAAATTATGTTCATTCAGAAATAAAGTCAATTTGACAACCGCAAAAAAAATTTGGAACATTGCAGGTCTTCCGCCATTTTGTAATTTTTTTTCAAAATTGTGAACTTTTCTGAATAGAGGACCCAAAAATACTGAGATTTGACCAAGAACCGTTAATTTAAGTGTTATACATAACTGACCACACTCATAAGAATCTTGCTCAAAATGACGTTTAACACCCTGTACCTCGCTTATGCTTTGAAAACGGGATAAATAATATTGTATAAGGCAAAAAGGATTCTACCGATGTCCTTCACAGGAATATATGTTTGTCCAATTTATGATGAAACACCCTGTATATGTGTTCCTTCAGCATTCGAATATTCGAATCATTCACAGAACATGTTCCGAATATGTAAACATCCGCTCTAGATATGACAAGTCTTCCTCCTTTGTCTTGTTCTATAATTCTAAATATTCTTCCTTTTTCAAACCCGAACTAACAAAGATCCAAGAGCAGGGTTGCATATAATCATATATGTAAATGAAGAGTAACAAACAAAAGTGTCAAAAATACAATAGCAAGGTGTGTCGCCTACAACAACAAAATATTAAAGGTTAGATATTTAAAGTCACTTTGATACAGGTATAACATATGAGACCACCAGTAGAATTTCAGTTGGACTATAAACTATGTTTTATACGATTTTTATATGAGTGGTTTCTAAGGAGAATCAATTGCCTGTCATTGTCCTGCTGTGACCGTTCTTTTGTTTCGTGGTTTCGAAGGATGTCGAAATTGGATACTTTGGATGGCTTCATTTTGAAGAATTTAGTGAGGATATAAATTAGTGGTTACCTACCGTGTTGTTTGACTACCGATTTAACGTTAGTGGAAATTAATATGGAAAAATATTGTCGCTTTGTTAACAGAAATTTTCAAATATTTATTCAACGAATTTGACAATGAAGTAATGGAATTGATGATTGATGAGGCAGTTCATTAGACTCTTTTCAGGCGCTCGTTTTACTTAAACGAGTTCTATATCGTTTGCCCAAATGTCTTTAATTTTCGATTTTAGCCGGAAATGATCTCAAACGATAGGGCCCGTCGTCAAATTCAATTTTTGTTTGTGGGGCCATCCGCCGTAAGCACGATAACTTTCGAAGGAATTGTCCTAGAGACTTAAGATTTTCAGGGGTGAGTTTAGTTCCCAAATACAGCGGCTATGTTCGTTACCTGGCAAATCGTACTGGGTGTTCCATAAATATGGTCATTTAAAATTTTTGATCAATATCTTGAACAAACGAAACCTTTAGAAATGAAATTCTGCAGCCACATGCAAGATACTTACAATAGCCTCATGAAAATTTTGTTGCCATCATGGAGGTAAGGAAGTGGAGGGAGCCGGACCGTGTTATCTCTCGAAGATTTGGCCACCAGATCTTGTGATTTAACACCTTGCGACTTCTTCCTTTGGGTCCACGTGAAAGAGAAGGTCAACGCCAATAGCCCAGCGTCGATTCAAGACGACCTCAAAGATAGAATTCGTGAGTCTATCGAGGACATAGCGCAGCCACTTTGCGATTTGGTTATGGAAAATTTCATTAAAAGGATATGGTCCTGTAAGTGGTGTGGTGGTCATTTGCCTAAGTTATTTTCCACTATTAACCTGAAAGCTTTCTTTATTATGAAATAAACATCCGATCCATTTATATCGAAAATCGTAAGAGAGAGAGAGAGAGAGAGAGAGAAATAACTTTATTGATACTAGTATCAATTGGCTATCGACCGAAGTCTTCCTGCCAGTTACACTATATACATGTGTTTATAAATAAAAGAGTTTAAATAAAAGGTGTTATTCTAAAGATAAAAGGTATTCGTATAGTGGCATAGTTTCTTCTTGTCAAATGTCGAAAAATGACAGCTTCAAATGTGACATCTACCTAAATAGCGGGCTATTCAAAATAACACCTCTTATTGGAAAACCCTTTACCTACTACTGATAACATTTCTTCAATTATTTGACCATAACACATTTTAGTTTGACACTTGAACGAAAACCCACTTCTAACTAGCATCGAGTCAACCCACATGATATCTAAGATTTGAAAAGACATTAACAAGCGGCAAGCTTACACTTAACAATGACATATTTATTATTTCGTATTGTAAACAATAAACAATAGTATATAAATCATAGGTGTTCAGCTGTGCGTGCACCGATATAATTTTCCTAGCAGCAAATTATTTCATGTTCCATTTGATACACCCTGTCTGCCCATTCTTGTGTCATTTCATTAGGGCGTCCATTGAGGCGGTAGCTCGGTGAAATCTGTCACTGATTACCGAATTGATAAAGCCCCTAACGAAGTGTGATTTGTGAAATATACCGGGGGATAAATCAACGTTCAAACGTGTGGTGTGGAATTCCAGAACACTAATAAAGTGCCATGTTGCCGTAAATTCTTCAAGTGCAACATTGGCAACAAACGAATCATATTTTAATGTGACGTCAGTGTGGAAGTTTAAATACCCTATAGATCAACTTGATTTTAGATCAGATTTTTTCTTGGTTGTTGAGAGCTCGTTCTACTCAAACGAGTGCTATATCGTTTTGCCCAAATGTCTGTACAAACGATAGGGATAGACTCCCTGATAACGAATTCGTTGAGACTTGAAATTTTCAGGATGAGTTCGGGTCCCAAATTGTTCGGTTAACAGCCAAACGTACAGGGTGTTCCATAGAATATGGCAATTCAAAATTTTTGTTCTTCAATATCTCAGAAAATCGAATGTTACGACCGAATGAAAGATGCTAATAACAAGCATCGTGCAAAATTTTATGGCCATAGTGTGAACAGAACCATGGAAAATTCAATTGGAAAATTGAAAAAAAAACTTTATATTTCCATATAAAGATATTCAGTTAGAGTGAAATTTTCTTTGTGAATGAAGATCGATATTCTGAATGTTGATCCAAAATTTCGTGGCCATCGTTTTAACATAACCATAAAAAATTCAATGGAATATTGAGAAGAAAAATCTTTATATTTTCATAACAGGATATCTGAATCGATTGAAATTTTCTCTGTGAATAAAGATTGATATACTGAATCTCCAAAATTTCGTGGCCATAGTGTTAACAGAACCATAGAAAATTCAATTGGAATAGTGAAAGGAGAATCTTTATATTTCCATAACAGAATATCCGATTCGGGTGAAAATTATTTTGAGAATGAAAACTACTATACTGAATGTTCATGCAAAATTTCAAGGAGATCGCATCATCAGAACTATGGAATTTAATCTCTGTAATTATTTATTTTTCACATATTTCATTTTCGAATAATTTTTAGAATATAATTCCGATTGTGCTGAAATTTTGCATTTATATATTTGGTATCAATCTCAAATCCCATAAAAAATTTGAGGTTATAGTCTTATTGCTCCGCTCAAGAAAGAGCGCTTCAAAGCTCCTGCTCAGAGCTTTTCTTAAATTTTTTTTCAGAGGTTCGATCGAATGCTGTGTTTCTGAATTTATTCACATAACTAACAGTGTTTTCCATTGGTTGCTCCAGTTTTGCACTAGTGTTACACTGACACTACACTGGTTTTCATTGAATGAGAATTTCATTGTTCATTGTACCAATGGAACACAAAAAATGCACTCGGTGCGCACTAAAAACGCTATAAAATAAAGGGTGTTTGAAACTGCTCAGGATTTTGAAAATAAATAAAATATACACGGCGCACTGAATTCGTTTGGGAATTTTGACATTTAAGAAGTGTGATGAATGACATTCATAAAAATGGCTTCGTACACCATACAACAACGCGTTTAATTAATTAATGACAAACCTCCAATCAAGAAATAAAACAAATGTGACACGATATGCCAAGAAATGACTAATTTCTCCTGAAAACTTAACATGAACATCACACTGCGAAACCCTGTGTATGCTCTAGAAATTCGAAATGATGTTCTGCACCAATACGCGTCATTCTTCATAAGCGATTTTCATATAGATAAGAACGTACATCGGCTCTTTCAACAGGTGCTCAATGGATTGGAGCAATAAAGTATAAATCTCGGAGTATAAAGATGTAAAGCCTCTGATACAGTGGCACGCCTTCTTGCATCCATTGATAGATTATCGACGGAAGCTGGTTCGTTACAACAAAGGTAACGTTCAAGGCAGGTTTTCTAGAGCAAGCATAGAGATGCTCTTGAAGCATATGCCATATTCACTGTCTTGAAATCGCTGAGGAAACATAGATATAAAGATATGACTGTTTTTTATGCTTTTCATCATTTTTTCCGAAAAGTTTCCACCCTATATATAACGTTATTGCCTTCGAATCTGACAGCCATAACTTGAATTTTAGACACAAAAATACATCAATATTTGTAGTCATTTCACAAGGGTTTTCTAGCGAAAAGTTTCGTAGAAGATTGCTTGCCTGCTCTTCATGTTATTCGGAAAATTCAAGAAACATGTAATGAAAATTCTGGGCTTTATGTACCGGGTGTCTTATATTCGTTGTCTAGGGAGGGATCTCAGAAAGCGGATGAGCTAGAACAAAATGAGTGGCACATTTTCGGGCTCGATTTTTGAGGGAATTCATTTGGTGAAAACCGCAACCTTCTTAGGTAAACTGATGGGATAATGCCAGCAAGTGACATGAAAGCAGCTTCCCTTAGTTTTCCTCGTTTCAATTATTATTGGCAATTATTTGCAATAGAGTACCTAGATATCATTATTTTATATAAATGAAGGACATGCAAACAACTGAACTACACTCCATGATGTCCAAATAAACTCGTAATTCTGCCTACTGCTCTAGCAAATTATTCCTCAATTTTCTGTACATTTAAGCTATTTTCATATGTGTTGTTATCTAAGTTAAGATAAGTTTAAAAAGAGGTAACAGTTCACTGCGACCTCAAGGTCTATTGTACCCCCTTACAAAGCTGTTCGGACCATACCCTCACAGCTCGTCTTCCAGTTCCAGAGATCTGATAAAAGCCAAGATCTGTGAAGGCTTCAACGCGGCTATTTCCTCACTCTTACAAGTTTCTCGCCCAAGGCATTCTTTCCTTAGGTTCGCAATTCCAAAGCATTCCGTGACCAGGTGAATGGGGGTTTCTTCCTCTCCCCACAGAACCTACACTCGTCAGTGTCTGACAATCCCATTCTCAACAGGTGCTTCCTGTAGCGACAGTGTCCTGTAAGAAAGCCAGTGAGGAGGTGTAATTGTTCCTCACAAAAATCCAGATATCTTTTAGATCTTGCTGTTTCAAATTTCCGAAGAAAACTTAGTGGAATGATCCATCCCTGTGAGATTCTGCCAGAGTTTTTCCCTCTCGGCTTTCTCCTTCTCCAGAAACTCCTTTTTATAGATACATTTACCTACACCACAGAAGGGTTTTGGGCCAATGAGTGACATTCGTGCGCCCTCTTTGGCAAGCGTATTGGCCTCTTCGTTTCCTTTGATTCTCGAATGGCCGGGAACCCAGATTGAAAAGACTTTATTTTTCTTTCCTACCACATTCAGGTTTTTATCTAATATAATATGAAAAATTTAGACGGTATCATCTAGAAGTGATCTCCTCTCGAAAAACGAAAAATTCAAGTCCTTTCTCAGCCAAGAAGCCCAGTTCAATTGTTGATTAATCACAATTGGCTTAAGAAGAGTGAAAGGTGCGCCATCCTAAGCGTGTCTTCCCTTTGTAATCTCATTATCGAGCAGTGTAATCGATTTATCATTGTGGCAATGAATGAAACAGTATGATTCAGTTCGTGGCGTCACGTGACTTGCACCGGAAATTGACTCCTACGCTTGGAGAGGAGCGCTCTGATGCTGGTGACAGAGCAATCTTATTCTAAACACACCCTGAATTGAATAAAACTTATAACCTCGTTTGGAAAACAATTGTAGAGTTTGTTGAATGATGAGGCCTTTGTTTATTTATCTGAAATTGGCAGTATTTGCTATCATAACGTAAAATAAAGTCAACGTTGCCGAATGTAGGTATGTATGAAATGTTCAAAGTATCGCAGATCCATGTTTACATTCAAGCCTTAAAGCTGGACAGAAGTCATAAAGCTACAAATTAAAGGAAGGGTTCATTTGTAATTTTTAAGGTAGATCTAAGATTTGAAGAGATTTCAATGGATTTCGCAAATGTTAGACAATTCTGTTCAGCTTTTCGTTGGTTATGTTGGGCGATATCCAAACAAATTTGTCTTATGAAACATAAAATATGGCCATTCAAAAATTTTGTTCCTCAATATCTCAGACAAAATGAAACCCATCGAAATGAAATGTTGCGGCTATATGCAAGATGGTCATAATAAGCTTCATGCAAAATTTTGTGAGCATAGTGTGAACAGAAATATAGAAAATTCAATTGGAATATTGAAAAAAGGATCTTTATTTCTATAACAAGATATCCGATTCGAGTGAATCGAAACTGATATACTGAATGTTCGTGCAAAATTTCAAGAGGATCGCATCATCGGAATCATGGAATTTAATTTCTTTCATTTATTGAGTCAGAGTTCGGTTCCCAAGAGCTTTGGTTAAGTCCGTTAACCAGCCAAATTGTATAAGGTGTTCCATGAAATATGGCTAAAATTTTGCATTCATACACTTAGCATGAATTTCAAGTGCAAAACTTTGGGGTGATAGCATCATTGCTCAAACAATGAAGGAGCGCTCAAAAGGGCTTTTCTCAATTCTTTTTCTATAGGACCTGTATTTTTGCCGGGAATCGAAATGAACAGTTATTTACCCTTTAAAACTCATCCTGTGTTATTTTTCATTTAGTCTCAATCTTTCCAATGGGTTTTATGCTACTACATTCTTTCGATTTTCAACCGTTTTTTGAGACTTCATTATTGGTTTAGGCCAGTGATTCCCAAAGTGGGCGCTACCGCCCCCTGGTGGGCGCTGTGGCGTTCCAGGGGGGCGGTGATGGCCACGGGTGCTTTTGAATTTAATAAAAACAAAATCTGTTATTTCTGCATTCGTGACAAAACTCCTTCTGTACAAACGAAATTTGGAAGAGGGAAATTCATCCAGTTTCCAAATGTATCAGGAGCAGTAAAAAAGGATGAAGACATACATAATTATTGCGAGTACTTAGGTGCGGATTCAGTGCAGTTAACAATTTATTAACAAAAAAAAGAACCGTTTGCTGGTAGTCAATCGCGGTGATTTTAGAATGCTGTTAACAAAAATGGAACCAAATATTACAAAATTGGTAACAGCTCACCAGGTTCATACTTTTTTTTTGTATCAACTTTTTCTTCAATAAAGAGGTTCACAATTTCGAATTGCAATGCACAACTTTCTTCACTATATTAAAGAAAAAGGTAGAAATAATAGGCAAGCCGCACGGCAAAGGAATTTGAAACAACAATAAACATGTTCTCAAGTTTATAAGTGTTTTGAATGGGAATCTGAAGACAAAATAAATGCGTTCCGAGCGACGTCAGAGAGAGAAGCTAATCCGTATTGAAACGTGCGATCAAGTATACTTGATTGCAGGTTTCTGAAGAAATTTCTGAGAAATTGAAACATGAAACAAGAAATATAACAGAAAATATTTCATGTTGCAGGTTTCAATACGATTTGTTTTTCTCCTTGATGTCACTTGAAGAGCATTTGCCTGCGAATTCCCATTCAAAACACTAATGAAATGAGAATATGTTTCTTGATTCACCTTTCTTTGATGTGTGGCTTACCTTAAAGCTCAATATTAATATTAAGGGGGCGCTGATCAATGTTTTTATTGAAAGGGGGCGGTGGATAAAATAAGTTTGGGAACCACTGGTTTAGGCTATTCTCGGCTGAAAATTCGAAACAGACATCTAGGAAAAACTAGTGTGGAACTTCCCTATAACGAAATCGCTAAATCCGCAACAAAATTTCGTTATACAGAAATTTCGTTATACAGAAGTTATCTTTATAGTGTCAAGTAAAAAGGTGTGTAGGTGAATTTCTAATAGCTCATTGGCATTTTATTAAGGTACGTGTACAATACATATCTATTCACGAGTTTTTGGGCACATAATTCATAATTCCTTATACCTTTTTACCAATACCCATTCAAATAGTGATGTTCTTGTTCTTGGAATATTTCGTTATAGAGAGAATTTACTTCGTTTTAGAGGGTGTTTTCAACATGGAATTTGGATTCAAGGTGCAATGTCTTGAACGAAATTCGTTATACAGACGTTCGCTATAGGGAATTTCCAATGTATATAAAAAATACGAGTAGTATCGCTAATACAGAACTAATAATAAAAATAATGTGTCCAATAAACTCAACTTTCCATAACGAAAACCAAATTATGACCAAGCTCTCAAGATTAAAAAGATGAAGAATCTCCCTCAAGCTCAAAACGGACCGGTACAAATGAACACACTTCATTAAATTTATTAGTTGGCGTTGGAGGTTATAAATCGCCCTTTTCACATTCCTAAGTATATAATTGATATTAGCTGATAGAAAAGATAAGATTCGCAATCAATAAATGGAATCTCGTGAAGATAAGAAGATTGCAGAACGTCTCAAATCAGATTTATCAATTAATTTGAGACATTACACACATCACAATTAAATTTCTCCTACGACTGTATACGTATGCGTTTTTAATTGGTCAATATATCTGCACTTCGCTTCGGTTGTTTTTTTCTTTCGGGTTTAATTGGAGTGCCATTTATGATTCAATGTTAGTTGTCGCTTGATTAACTGACGATAAGTGAGAAGAGGGTGTTGAGAAATGGTTAGGAAGTATCGTACATGTTTCAGGAACTCTAGAGATAAACCGAGTGTTTCATCTGGAAGCGTGAATTTATGTTCCGCACAGGTTGAAAATCGGAATTCTGATATTGGGGAATCGGAAAAAAAATTTTTAGTCGATATCTGCGAGCGTTAAGAGTTTGGTCGTTCAAATGGCATTTTTTCCAAAATTCGATATTTTAAACGTTCATAATTTCCGTTTGAACAGCCGGAATGAAAAAAGAATTGCATATTCTTTCGCAGTGTGTAGTCCCCTTCAATATAGGTACATAAAATTGTCATCTGAAATTTTGAAATTTTGGACGAAAAATGCATAAATGGTTCTACAGAATCTGTTAGGATTGATAATTGTTGAGCTTGGTCTAATGAATCGATTGACGTTAAAAATTCATCGATCCGAAGCAAACTGTATTACGCAGGCGCTCTTGAACGCAACTCGAAAATGAAAAATGCAAAATATATAAACTGAATTTATTTGAAAAGTATGGCGGACTTTGTTGAATTTGGTATGTTTTTATAGATTTTCGTGGTAGCTGAATCTGAAAAATATACTTTCGAATCGATATCTGCAAGCGTTTAGGATTTCACTGTTCAAATGGCATTTTTTCCGAATATCGATATTTAAAACTTTCCGTTCGATTATGTCCGAAACTTCGTGTAGATATTTGAAATAGAATATTCAATTATAATTTTCAGTCTCGAATACGATATTTCTGTTCTTGGTTCTTGTTCGAGGTTTTTCTGCCATTTCTGGCCAAATTGGAGTTGAAGCTTTTAAATTTGCAATCACAGACTGCGAATTTCGTAAGAATTCTTTTATACTATGCAGGCGTTTCTCGTTCGTGTACTTTACCATTTTGATATTGTCGATAGCTCATACATAAGTGTTCCTAGATTAAATTTAACTTCATCAAATCTCCAACGGAAATCCCGATAAATTATTGATTAATGAGTATGATCCAAGAGAAGAATCAAATTGCATTTATAGCTGAGAAACTTTATAATCCGTAATTCCTCTAAAGATCCTGAATACCATACAATCATTTATATTTCAAATCAGGAACTACTACACCTGTGTTGGAAGACAACAAACAGAATACCGAATAGACTATGACTAAAGTTGTTTTCTCGGATTTCCAAAATCGGCTTGACGAAGCCCACGGTTCCACCAGTATGGCATGAAAAATTATGTGTATGGCATAAAAATCCGATAATAATCTAATCACTATTTCGCAAAATGCAGTGTAGGAAGTTGATATTTGACGTAGCAAAACGATTATCTACCTACTCCTGAATGTTCTAGTAAATAATTTTCCTACGCTTTGGTGCAAAGTGTAACCTTGACTTCGGCAAGTCGCATTTCTCCTTGGAAAATGTTGAAAATTCGTGGGTACAGGAGTTAGATGAGGATTTCCTGGAATCATGACCTATGCTGTATATTTACCTAATTCAGAACGTTTTATTTCTATTTGGGTCAAGTTCAATTTCCCCAGGTTATCATCCTGAAAACGGCATCATTAGATATTTGGCGTGAGATTTTGCAGTAGTGTCAATAAGTGTATATGTTAAAGTTTAATTACAATTAAGTATATTTGTGCTTAAAAGAAACCCTAGTGGAAAAGTTTCGGGGTAGTTTTGATATTTTCCATTTTTTATGTTTTTTAAGGTGCTGAATCCGAATCTGAGGTCAGTGTTTTGCTTATTACTCGGAAACTATCAACTTTTCTACAAATTGTACTACCACAGCTTGTTCTGCGACAACCCGTTCTGGCTCAAATTATAGTTTGAAATGAGTTCGCCGTTTTTACAAAATTGAAACCGAAAACTATTTAAACCAGGTCTGGCATTCAAAGTGATGATATTTCGAATCTCCTGTTTTTCTAAGACCGCTACAGTATGAAGGTTAATCATCTCCCATAGATTTAAATAGCGGTTTTTCATCCTAAATATCGAAAAATTTTTAAAACTAAGTTTTAAACTTCTAGTTCCATCTCTGAAATACACAAAAGACCCATTTCATATACTAATACACACTA
The DNA here is from genome assembly GCA_013421045.1 of Propylea japonica. NCBI lineage: Eukaryota > Metazoa > Arthropoda > Insecta > Coleoptera > Coccinellidae > Propylea > Propylea japonica. The sequence goes on along the minus strand of CM024241.1, from coordinate 19,154,516 downwards.
TTTCGATTAAATTTTCCAGTCATTTCCTTCTCGAACTGAATCAATCGATCATAACCCGGAACCATTCCGAGAAAGTTACCAGAAACCATGAAATAATTCCCCATCAATAATTACTATATTTCAAACGAAGTTATTTTATTCAGAACATTAAGTGTCGTAACTTCGTTGCCTATAAAGTTGTTCGTTTCCTATTCATTCTCTTGTCCCCTGTCTCAGGACTTTTTCCATAACATTTAAAATGTACTTGTAACACTTTCCAACGACTGCATTTACCGCAATAGAAGACACATGTTCTCTAATATGGAAATTACGAAGGGTATTAGTGAAACTTGTAACGATTTCGAGAAATCAGAAAAACGTGTCCAGGTTGTTTATGAATCGTGTAGAATTTTATCGATACCATCTAGGTGAGATAACATATCCGGACTATGTTGTTCTATGCTTTCGATTACAACAAAGATCGTACGAGGGTTGCTTTTTGAGCACTCATTCCTCTCAAACGAGTGCTATACTCCGTTCACATTTTATTGAGCGCAAAGTAGGCGTTTGTTCATTTATCTGAGATTGGCAGTATTTGCTGTCATAACGATGAACAAAGTCAACGTTGCCGAATGTACCCGGCCTTGTCCGACGATCTTACGAGTTATCAGAGAATTCTATGTTATATTGACAACATTGGGTATCAATCTGACAGGAAAATAAACAACATAACCTAAAATTTATCTACACAGTGGAATATGCCTAATTGTCATGGCCAACCGAAGGCTCAAACTTTCGTTTTGCCCAAATGTCTATAATTTTCTGTCTTCATTCGTCAAGAATCGCTCTTTGATTTGGAACTTTAGCACAATAACTTTCGAAGGGATTGTCCTAGAGACTTGAGGTTTTCAGGGTGAGTTCTGTTCCTAAATGCCTCGACTAAGTTCGTTAACTAGCCAAATCGTACAGGGTGATACATAAATATGTACATTCAAAATTTTGTTCCTCATTATCTCAGACAAAACGAAACCAATCGAAATGAAATCTTGCGGCCATATGCAAGATGCTCATAATAAGCCCCATGCAAAATTTTGTGGCCATAGTGTAAACAGAACCATAGAAAATTCAATTGGAGTATTGAAATGAAGAATCTCCTTATTTCTATAACTAGATATCCAATTCTAGTGAATTAAGTGTTTCAAGATGAGCCAAATTCAGCAAAAGTTGTTCACACGCAAAGAACTTTCAAGCGAATGGTCTTCTGTTTTTTTCGAAACTTGTTTCAAAATGATCTAAAAATTTTATTATTTGATAATTTGGCCAATTGTTCTATGGAATAGATCGTATTTGGATTTATTTATTGAAGAAAGAAATGACATCAGGAAATTTCAAAATTAAATAAATCAACATCTCTGTGTGTTGATAACTTAATGTCAATTAGACTACAAATGGAGATTTAATAAGATTGTCTGACACCGAAACGTTACATTATCTCTTTCATTTATTTTCTTTATTAGTTTTACTGTTAGGAAACAACTTTTTCAAAACCAATTTGCTCCTGACGAATAAGTGCAAAGATTTCACAAGAGCACTTCATCTTAATTGAAAATTTTTTAATTATTTCTGTTTCAGAGACTGGGAATGAAAACCTAAGAAGTTTTTTAGAAATGCAGAATCCTCCCAGATTATATTTCAATCGATATCTAATAAAATTACTTGTTAATCTTTATTCTTGTTCAGAAGTACATAAATATAAAGGAGGGCCCTCGTAGAATTTTATCGAAGCGATCAATGGGAGATAACAAATACGGACTATGTTGTTCGATGATGCTTTCGATTACAACAATGATCCTATAAATTGCGCTGTGGTAGAACGAATGGGCGTCTACAAGGACGACTGATATTCAACCAAGTTCCAATTTTGTCTGACGCTGAAAAATTTATATACGTTTGAAATTTGGGAAGTAGATGCTAGATTCAGACTATTTTAATATATGAGACTTATATGATTTAAGAATTAAGTTTCTAACGAAAATAATATATTTGATTCATAGTCCGAGAACCTGAGATTTGCAGACTTTGGTTATTTTATGGGAGCTAAAAGCTTTTCTAAAAACGGACACACAGTTCAAATATATCAAAATAAACAAAGTTTATTTTTACTAGCAACCCCTTGGAAATGGCTGTAAACCCATCAAGAATTTGAACAGGGAAGTGGGTAGCTTTGTATCAGAAATGTATGCATAGATTTGAATTTTAATAAATCTGCAGTTTGTGTTCTATGAAGTGAATGTTTAATTTAGTTCTATCGTTACCATAATTCCATAAAAAATCCTGTAACTCTGTGAGTATTCACTTTATAGAACACAAAACAGGTTCATACAAATTTGAATATGCATTCATTTGTGCTATAAAACTACCAACTTTCCCTAATCAAATTCCTGATGGAATTGCAACCCTCTCTAGCGGGTTGCTCGTAGAAACAAGCTTTGTATCCCAGATCATATTCCCCTGTCATCAAATCGAACTTTCAGAGTGTTTACACAAATTCTGATTCGTTGTTGAGTTATTGAGAGGGGGACACTTTCAAATAATAACAATAATAAGATATTGATTGAAGCAGATTGTTCAACACCTCTACTACTAAGCGAGCACCTTCATGAAAACAGACGGATAGTGATAAAATTCAAAGATGGAGAGAAAATCCCCTACATGGAAGACACCTGAAACATGTCGAACTACTGGCTGACTTCTGGAAGATTGTTTCCCGAAACAGAAGGTTTCCTCCTTGCCATTCAAGATCAAGTATACTCTGTTCACGAAGGGTTGAGCCGTCGGTTGGCCATGGAAATTTCGCATATTCCACTGTGTATATTAAAATTTTGGGTTATGTTCTTTATTTTCTTGTCAAATTGATACGCAATGTTGTCAATAGTGCATAGAGTTCTCTGATAACTCGCAAGCTCGTCGGACGAGGCCGAGTACATTCGGCAACGTTGACTTTATTTTACTTTATGACAGTAAATACTGCCAACTTCAGATAAATAAAGAAACGCCTACTCTGTGCTCAACCTTTCGTGAACGGACTATAGTGCAAACTAAAAACTATCAGAAATATATCATGAAGGATAGGAGCCTCACCGACGATAGATGCCGCTACGGATGTCAAACATCAGAAATAATCCAACATATTACAGGAGGCTGCAAAATATTCACTGGAAATGAACATAAGAGTCGACATGATGCAGTTTGTTGAATACTACATCAGGAGCTCGCCATCCAACTGAAGATGCTGCAATCCGAACCAATTCCATATTATAAGTATCAGCCTGAAGTAATACTGTAGAACCACCATTGCAGGCTATACTGGGATCGCACAGTACTTACAAATTTAATAGTTGCTAATAGCAGGCCAGACATAATTCTAGTGAAGAAAAAAGAGAAGACAGCAATACTTATAGACGCAGCCATCCCTAATAACAACAATCTACGTCAAAAATACTCTGAAAAGATATCGAAATATCGAGAGCTTGAATCAAATCAAAAGGTAGTGGGAAATGTCTAGTACCAGAAACTATTCCCATCCTCATATCAACCACAGGAATTATTCCTAAGAGCCTCAAGTCCAACCTCAAGGAGCTAGATTTGGATGAAAATCTTTACAAAGTAATGCAAAAAGCAGTACTGTCGGTCACGATGGACAGCAGGAACAACCATGGAGGGAAACATTGCAAGACCGACTGCCAAGACATCGACCGAGAAATCCAGGACCAAGCAACGAAGGACGAACAACCCAGGACCCAGGAGAAGGAGAACACCGAACACCTCAGAGCTCAATCCCCCTGATACTTGCTATCCGGGATGAGTGAATGTTCCCCTTAGGGAGTGTGATAGTGATGGTTGATAGTTTAAAGAGGGGTTACAGTTCACTGCGACCTTAAGGTCTATTGTGCCCCCTTACAGAGCTGTTCTGGCCAAAAAAAAGCCTTCACAGCTCGCCTTCCAGTTCCAGAGATCTAATGAAATCTAATAACTGTGAAGGCTTCAACGAGGCTAGTTCCTCACTCTTACAAGTTTCTCGTCCAAGGCATTCCTTCCTCAGGCTCGTAATGCCAAGGCATTCCGTGACTAGGTGAATGGGGGTTTCTTCCTCCTCCCCACAGAACCTACACTCGTCAGTGTCCGACAATCCCATCCTCAACAGATGCTTCCTGAGGCGACAATGTCCTGTAAGAAAGCCAGTGAGGAGGTGCAATTGCTTCTTACCAAGATCCAGATATCTTTGAATCCCGCTGTCTCGAAGTTCCGAAGGAACTCAGTGGAATGATCCATCCCTGGGAGATTCCGCCAGAGCTTTTCCCTCTCGGCTTTCTCCTTCTCCAGAAACTCCTTCTTATAGGTACATTTAGATATACCACAGAAGGGTTCTGGGCCAATGAGTGACATTTGTGCGCCCTCTTTGGCAAGTGTATTGGCCTCTTTATTTCCTTCGATTCCCGAGTGGCCGGGAACCCAGATTAAAAAGACCTTATTTTTCTTACCTACCTCGTTGAGTTTGTTCCGGCACTCCCAGATCTTAGAATCGATAACGTAGGAGCTCAGTGCTTAATAGCAGCTTGACTATCTGAGTGTATGGCTATTCACACTTCTGATAGTTTTTTCTAGATTTATATCTAGACATCTTTCAATAGCTAAGATTTCCGCTTGATAGACGCTCATATAGGAGCCCAGCGACAGTGCACACTTGGTGCTTGGCCCGTATATCCCGGCGCCTGCTCCTGTAGAGGTTTTGGAACCATCTGTATACCATTTTACGGTATTTTCTTTGAGATTATAGTCGGTGTATTCCCGTTTCAATCATCTCTTTTACTTAGCAATGTCATGAAGTTTCTCAGCGATTACTTTCTTGATCATTGCATCACTAGGGAGATTCGCAGATGAGATGTAGTTATTCAGAGAGAACCAGACTCTTTGATTCTTTATTCTCTCATTACCTGCACCTTCCTTAGATATTCTGAGAATAGCCTCATGGGCTATCAACCACTAGATGTAGAGGTGTGAGGTCCGTAATGACCTCTAGTGCCCTAGTTGGGCACGTTCTCATAGCTCCAGTGATGCACACACAGGCAAGCCTCTGTACTTTATCGAGCCTTTTCCTCGTACTCACCTGACTTGCCTTGACAAACCAGGCTACTGCTCCATATGTGATTATAGGTCTCACAATCATGACGTACATCCATCGCAGTATTTTTGGGTTACAACCCCAAGTGTGATAGCCGATCGCTTAGGGTTGTGAGAAATTACACCCTTTCTACGCTAATAGACTCAAGTCGATAATAATAAAAATAATAATTCATCCTGCTCAATATTCTAGTATTCTATTTCGAATAAACAGAAGTACCTTGAAGAGTACTAAATTCATGAAAAAAACTTGACCTGAATATCATTTCATTCGAGGTACAGCAGGTATAAATATCTAGTTTTTTCCAAGCATTGTCATGGAAAATATGGTACAATTCACAACGTCGTTCTCTCGAAATTGAACCATTGTCGTCCTAGTGTAATAAACCACCATTGATGACATAATAAAATACTACAAAAGTGCTTCAGGTATTATTTGTGTGCTTTTTCCATTGTAACGTTATACGTCACTTATATCGTAGTCATATCGGTCATAATAATATACTCACATTTCTCCTACGCTTGACCATAACGTGGATGGTAGGGGTCATAGGTCGCCTAAACCCTGTTAGCACCTAAGGCGGCTGTGATAAAGTGCATGCGAGTAAGCTCATGCGTTCCTCTACACTTTTTCTAATTTATTCTTTCGGTTGTCATTTGGTGGACCGAATTTTGATTTATGTGGTTGTTTGAACGGTTATTAAAAATTCTACCAGAGGGGTTATTTCGTCTGATTGCTTGTCGAAAATTCTTATCTTCAGTTCAACTTTCTGATCAGTTCATATTATCTATCAACATGGTACCTACCTATTTGAAGCAATTTACAACTTGAATTTTCAAGTTGAACATACAATAATATTCAATTGACTGTTTACAAATCAGTTCCTCTCTACCATTAAAAACAGTGATATGAGTAATATTCAATTTGATAAAATATGTATTAGGGTGAGAGGTTCAGTTGTTGACACCCTTATAGTGATTGACACTGTGCACATATATACCGATGTAATAAACTATTGGTGCTATCCAAGGTTTTTTCATCTGTCTCTACCTATTTCAGAATGTTTCTTGCGGGTCAACTTCAATTTCCCCAGGTTATCATCCTGAAAACGGAATCATTAGATATTTGGCGTGAGATTTTGCAATAATGTCAATAAGTGTATATGTTAGAATTTACTTAAGGATGGCGACTGCATATAATTGCGTATTATATTTTTCGATTTTCAATTAAATATTCCTTAGAACCTTCCAACCAATAGAAAACTTCTAACGAATATGAAACAGAATAAAATCGGAAAATATACGCAATTATGTGCAGTCGCTATCCTTAAGTAGAAATATACACTTATTGACACCACTGCAAAATCTCCCGCCAAATAACTAATGATGTCGTTTTCAGAATGATAACCTGAGGACTCAAATAGAAATAAAACATTCTGAAATATGGGGACACAGATGAAGGACCCTAGATAGCACCAATAGTTTATTACATCGGTACATACAGGGTGTCCTGTAATTAGACCGACAAACTTCTAGTGGACATTATAGATCATATTTTAGACAGATTCAACCCAAATCATATAATGCAAAATTGCTTCGTTAAGGAGCTAGTGCCCTTTGACGATGACGTCCTGTCCACACTTTTTGCCACATATTCGCAAAACGGAGTTACATAAAGTGCTGAAAGTTTACACATTGGCTAATATCAAGAATACGCATCGATTAGTTTTAGTGCATTTCTTTCATTTGGGGGGGTGAAGGATATTTTTAGTTGAAACTTTTTAACTTTCATTATTTCGCGAGATATACATCATATATTCATAAACTCTGATGTTTTTTCTTGAAAAAAGATGCTCTTGTATAATAACGCACAGATGCACCATTTCTGAAAAAATAGATTTGAAATTTTCTCTCTTTTCACTAAGTACTCAATGTTCACTTTTGTTCTGAATTTATTTTCACTTGACAATGGCTAGGCATCTTTTTTCAGGAAAAAACATCAGAGTTAATGAATATGATGAAAATCTTGCGAAATAATGAAAGTTAAAAAGTTTCAACTAAAAATACCCTTTGCCCCCCCCCAAATGATACGATTGTGCTTGACATGAAAGAAATGTACTTAATCTAATCGATGCGTATTTTCCATATTAGCCGAAGGCCCGTTTACACGAACAGTTTCCTGGCAGTTTTGGAGCGTTCGCTCCATTTCTTAACTCCAATCTTGTGCGTGTGAATGCTAGACCATCGTGAGTCCAAAAGTGTCGATTTGATGCGACGTGCCAGATGTGCTGGTTTGTGATATCAACGTCGTATTCACACGCACACTCCGATCTACCGAGATATGTAGCAGAAGATGCTTATCGTTCTCTCGAATTTTCGCAGTTGGAAATGTTTATTTATGTTTATAAACTTGAATTCGGCTCATTTTCACCAGTACCTACATACACAATGAGGAATAGGGATAATTCAGAATTATTTATGAACATGTACAAAAGCTTTCCGTGTTTATGGAAAATAAAAAGTTATGTCATCCATTCTTGAGTAATTTCTGTAGTCTTCTGGATAATTTTCTCGGAGTTCCCTTAATAGAGGCATATGACCAAAACGCTCTCTATTCAACCTCTATTGCTTAACCGAAATTTTCCGAGGAGTTTTCTTCTCATCTTCATTGATGACATACAGGCCTTAACAAGCAATAGCCTTCCTTTTTCTCGAATTCATGTTCACCACACAGTCCACTAACGGGTATTCGAATCAACTGACTGGTATTTATAAGAGAGCACTGAACGTGGAGTTTCCGCCACAGCGGAAATTCCACGCTCCACTCCAAAACTGTTGTATTTTGCATTCACACAGAGACTTTTGGAGCGTACAGTAAAATCTGCCGCATCGATGCGCGATCCAAAAGTGTTGCTCCATTTGACGACCACGCATCAATCCTCACGCTGCTGGAACGCCGTTCCGGAGTGCCGCATCGGAGCGACGCTACAGGAGCGTCCGGTTCGGAGTGTACGTGTAAACGGGGCTAATGTGTAAACTTTCAGCACTTTATGTGACTCCGTTTTGCGAATATGTGGCAAAAAGTGTGGACAGGACGTCATCTTCAAAGGACACTAGCTCCTTAACGAAGCAATTTTGCGTTATATGATTTGGGTCGAATCTGTCTAAAATACGATCTATAATGTCCACTATAGAAGTTTGTCGGTCTAATTACGGGACACCCTGTATGTGAAGATCACTAATACTTTTATGTTATTTCTTTGTTTATATGGAATAGAATTCTCTGAACCTTCTTATTTCTCTATTATTTTTAGTATGAATGTCTCAATAACCCATATAATGAGAATGTATGAGTGAGAGAAAGCAGGATGATATCATAATCAACATTGATGCAAAAGTGAGATGAAATTATGTCAATGACCATCATACTGGGTGTCAATGACTACCGAAGTATGTCAATGACTATCAAATATGTAATTTCGACGAAATTGGTATCTCAATAGACAATAACCATGGTGTTACAGAAAAATAAGGAACCGAATTCGCCCACTGAAAGTATCCATGCCCTTAAGGTGTCAATCACTATAGCCTTCACCCTATATTGTGCATTATATTTTTCATACAAAACAATCAATTAATTCTCGTTGATCGCTCGTTCTACTCAAACGAGTGCTTCATTTTTTGCCCAAATGTCTGTCATTTTCTGATTATAATCTAAAATGGTCTCGAATATTTCAATTGAAATAATGAAAAGAAGAACAACAAGATATCCGATTCTATTTAATATTTTCTGAATGAAGATTAATATACCGAATGTTCATGGAAAATTTCGAGAGGATTCCATCATCTGAACCATAGAATTGAATTTTTTAAGTAGAGATTGATTTTCACATATTTCCATTTCTGGATATTTTCCAGGATACGGGTTCGGAAAATTCACTCGGAAACATAAGATTCAGCCTACAAATCTCTAAGTCGCTCTGGCTCCAATGGAACAGTGGAAAAATCAAAACATGAGTGCGGTACCATATCAAGAAAAATCTGGTCACCACGAACGGCCGCTAGCAAGTGGTAGTGGGGATCTGTCTCTAATTATGTTCAGTTTACAAGAAAAAATCCAAATAAGGAAGTGGTATTTTGGTGGTCAATCAATTCAGGAGACAATAAATTCATTCATTGTTGCCTTTGAAGATATATAGGACGATACCTCCAAGATCCGCGATTTCGAAAGTAATAATAAAATTCGAGACATGTGGATGTTCACAACAATGTAGTAATTGCAGAATCCCATTTTTTCACCTTTTAAGATGTTCACATTGAAAAAACCAAGAATCAAAGTTTATCTCAAAATTTTCTTGAGTTTATCCTTATTCGTTGCGCTTTTTATCATATTTTCCTCAACCGGAATCCGTTAATCGTCTTCACCAAGTTGAAAACGGAAATATTCATGGATCATCAGTGTTCACCGGACCAAAACTAGTGTACAGCGGACGATGCGGTAATAAAGTCATTCTGTAGTCTTAAATTGTGAAATTTACGACCTTCTAAATGGTCAAATCATGTCTACCTGGTCCTACTATCTAGTAATCATTAGCTTGCACCGCAGATACGAAACTTTGTGTGGCACTCCCACGCTCTGATGGTCACATTTGAACTCTTGAAAAACCAAAGATCCAGGGCTATAAAGCTGAGATATAAACTGATCAAAACGAGAAGGGAGTTATTTTTTCATTTTATACAATTTTTTGTAGATTTTTATTCTATAACCTTATTGATTCATTTTTATGGTGTTGAAGGTTAAAACAAAAATTTAAAAGGAGCCTCTGAGCGCTCCTTTTTTGGTGGAGCAATAAGACTATTACCTCAAATTTTATATTGGATTTGAGATTGATACCAAATATATAAATGCAGAATCACTGCACAATCGGAATTATATTCTGGAAATTATTCAAACAATGAAATATATAAAAAATGAATGAATAAAAAAACTTAATTCTATGGTTCTGATGATGCGATCCTCTTGAAATTTTGCAAAAACAACAGTATCAGTCTTGACTCACAAAAATAATTTCACTTGAATCGATTATGTTATGGAAATGTAGAGATTCTTCTTTTCAATATTCCAATTCGAATTTCTATGGTTCTGTTAACAATATGGCCACAAAATTTTGCATGAAAATTTAGTAGGTATAACAGTCTTCACTAACAAAAAAAATTTCACTTAAATCGGATATCCTGTTATGGAAATACAAAGATTCTACTTTTCAATATTCCATTGGAATTTTCTATAGTTATGTTAACACTATGCCCACAAAAGTTTGTATGAACATTCAGTATATCAATCTTAATCCATTAAATAAATTTCTCTCGAATCGAATATCTTCTTGGAAATATGATGTTTCTTCTTTCCAATATTCCAATTGAATTTTCTATGGTTCTGTTCACACTCTGGCCACAATATTTTGCATTAGGCTTGTCATAAGCATCTCGTATTTGGCCGTAACATTTCGTTTCGATTGGTTTCGTTTTTTCCGAGATATTGAGGAACACAAATTTTGAATGGCCATATTCTATGGAACACCCTGTACGATTTAGCTGGTTATCGAACTCAACCAAGCCATTTGGGACCCCAATTCATCCTGAAAATTTCAAATCTCTAGGACGATCCCTTCGAAAGTTATTATGCTAACGGACGGCCGGACGGTCCTACGGACAGAATAAATTTTACCACGAATTCGTCATCAGGGAGTCTAACCTATCGTTTGAGACCATTTTCGGCTCAAAATTCGAAAATTAGAGACATTTGGGCAAAACGATAAAGCACTCGTTCAAGTAGAACGAGCGCTCAAAAATGAAAGAATTGAATTTAAATAATCGAAAAAATTACGAATTTAAACAGCATGAAACGAGACAGAATCGAATCTTAAACAGAAATCTAGTGATAACAGAAAATCCACCATAATTATAGCGAAATTCGTGGCTTTTGTGAACGTAACTTCCCTTTTCCATTTTGCTCAGTGTACCTATAAACCCACCTAATTGATTCGAAATAATCGAACACGCTTATCATACTTCAGATTAACCTCTTCATAAATAAACAGCTGGTTTAGAAATAAGATTTTTTACCCAAACAACCTTATTTATTCACGATTCCAAGTCGAAAGGAATTCTATTCGAAACATAAATTTTTCCTAATACGGAAATAAATTATTAACGTGGATAATATACATCTTTGAGAATAGAATTATGCATCGTTTGTGTGTATTGAAATACGTTCCTATCAGTGCCTTAGGGCTGACATGCTCCGAGAATACTAATGTTGGTATGACTGAAAACGGTTCTTCATATTGAGGTTTACTTATAAGGTTTGAATTTAGATGCAGCTTTGATGGAAATATGATTGGAAAAGGTGTTTTTGAGAGGAAATCATCACGAAAGTCTTGTCAGAGATATACAGGCTGTTAGTGAATAACTGCGACCAACTTCAGTATGTTATAGCTTCTCCAAAATAATTATCAGACAATTATTATCCCAGATGTTCAACGGAAATCATGAATGTTTGAAATATCGAGTTTTTGAAAAAATGCCATTTGAACGGTGAAATTCTAAACGCTTGTAGATATCGATTTGAAATCTTTTTTCTGATTCAGCTACCTCGAAAACCTATAAAAACATACCAAAGATAATGAAATCTCCCGTACTTTTCAAATTATTTCAGTTTATAGATTTTACATTTTCATTTTCGAGTTGCGTTTGAGAGCGTCTGCGGCGTAATACAGTTCGCTTCGGATCGATGAATTTTAACGTCAATTGATTCATTAGAACGAGCTTAATAACTATCATCAGTAAAAATCGTTTTTGTAGATTCCACAGAATTTCTGCAAAATGCTAAAATATAGCGTTTTAGGGGGGGTCAACCCTCAGGCATTTTTCGTCCAAAATTTCAATATTTTGGATGTCCATTTTATGTGCTTATATTGAAGTGGACTACATACTGAAAAAGAATATGCAATCCATATTTGATTCGGGCTGTTCAAACGGAAATTATGAATGTTTGAAATTTTGAGTTTTTGAAAAAATGGCATTTGAACGGTGAAATTCTAAACGCTTGTAGATATCGATTCGAAAGAATTTTTTCTGATTCAGCTACCTCGAAAACCTATAAAAACATACCAAAGATAATAAAGTCTCCCATACTTTTCAAATTATTTCAGTTTAAGGATTTTGAATTTTTCATTTTCGAGTTGCGTTTGAGAGCGTCTGCGTAATGCAGTTCGCTTCGGATCGATGAATTTTTTACGTCAATCGATTCATTAGACCGAGCTCAACAATTATCAGTGAAAATCGTTTTTGTAGATTTCACAGAATTTCTGCAAAATGCTGACATATAGCGTTTTAGGGGTCGACCCCCTTAGGCATTTTTCGTCCAAAATTTCAAGATTTTGTATGGTCATTTTATGTACTTATCTTGAAGGGGACTACAGACTGAAAAAGAATATGCAATCCTTATTCGATTCGGGCTGTTCAAACGGAAATTATGAATGTTTGAAATATTGAGTTTTTGAAAAAATGCCAATTGAACGGTGAAATTCTAAACGCTTGTAGATATCGATTGGAAAGTATTTTTTTCTGATTCAGCTACCTCGAAAACCTATAAAAACATACCAAAGATAATAAAGTCTCCCATACTTTTCAAGTTATTTCAGTTTATAGATTTTGCATTTTTCATTTTCGAGTTACGTTTGAGAGCGTCTGCCTAATGCAGTTCGCTTCGGATCGATAAATTTTAAACGTCAATTGATTCATTAGACCGAGCTTAATAACTATCAATAAAAATCGTTTTTGTAGATTCCACAGAATTTCTGCCAAATGCTGAAATATAGCGTTTTAGGGGGGGGTCAACCCCTTAGGCATTTTTCGTCCAAAATTTTAAAATTTTGGATGACCATTTTATGTGCTCATATTGAAGGGGACTACATACTGAAAAAGAATATGCAATCAATATTTGATTCCGGCTGTTCAAACGGAAATTATGAATGTTTGAAATATTGAGTTTTTGAAAAAATTCCATTTGAACGATGAAATTCTGAATGATTGCAGATATCGATTCGAAAGTCTTTTTTTCTGCTACCTTAAAACCTAAAAACATACCAAATTCACTAAAGTATTGTATACTTTTCAAATAAAATTCAGTTTGTAGATTTTGCATTTTTCATTTTCGAGTTGCTTTCAAGAGCGCCTGCGTAATGCAGTTTGCTTCGGATCGATGAATTTTCAACGTCAATCGATTCATTAGACCGAGCTCAACAATTATCAATAATAACCGTTCCTGCAGATACCACAGAATTTTTGCAAAATACTGAAATATAGCGTTTTAGGCATTTTCGTCCAAAATTTAAAAATTTTAGGTGACCATTTCATGTACTTATATTGAAGGGGACTACAGACTGAAAAAGAATTTGCAATTCATTTTTCATTCGGGCTGTTATTTCGGAAATTATGAAAGTTTGAAATATCGAGTTCAGGAAAAAATGCAATGTGAACGGTGAAATTCTGAACGATTGCAGATATCGATTCGAAAGTCTTTTTTTCAGATTCAGCTACCTAGAAAACCGATAAAAACATACCACATTCACTAAACTACAGCATACTTTTCAAATAAATTCAGTTTATTTATTTGGTATTTTTCATTTTCGAGTTGCGTTCAAGTGCACCTGCGTACTTAATGTAGTGTACTTCGGATCAATGAATTTTCGACGTCAATCGATTTATTAGAACGAGCTTAACAATTATCAGTAATAACCGTTTCTGTAGATTCCACAGAATTTTTGCAAACTGCTGAAATATAGCGTTTTAGGGGGTCAACCCCTTAGGCATTTTCGTCCAAAATTTCAAAATTTTAGATGATCATTTTTGTGCTTATTTTGAAGACGGTTACAGGCTATAAAATTCAGTGTATTGATCTCGCATTTTTGAGCTCTCTTTCTACTTAAGCGAGTGCTATTTCGTTTTGACACCACAAAACTATCACCCAGTAAGTATCAAGAGCACGAATTTCAGCTATATCTCAAAAAAACATTGAGAACATCCCACATCAACGTTTTAAACGACACCGTGTTCGAATAGAAGTGCCATCGCAGGTATATTCAACATACAATCCAACATCACTCCACAAATCACAGTAACATTCACCTCACGATTTAAATGATAAGAAATTGAAGGAAGTGCCGCTGTTTGTGCTAAAGTACTGACATTCGATCAGATATCGAGTTATACGCCGGTAGGTAAATTTCAAGTCAAGATTTTTACAACAGGGGAAATTCCAGAAATACGGACTTTTAGTTCTCTGAAGAACTGGAAGTATTGCGTAGTCGAATTTATAAGGTTTGTGGGTTTTATTTGTATAATATGAGATGATAAATTTATAGATTGGAAAATATCAACTGTCTAACTCATTTTCATCTGACAGTTATTCAAACAACTAATCCATTAATGACAGCGATTAATGGTCAGGGTATTTGAACGAAATCTGGATTAATTAATTTGTTGATTACAATATTTTTCCGTCGACCGAATAATAAATTTGTTGAACGTCATTCCTTATATTCCTGGCCTTGCAGAAAAAATTAGAAGAATTGGTTCCAAATTCAACATAAGAACTGTTTTCAAAACACAAAATGATTTGAGATCCATTGAAACCAGAACGAAACCAATAAATGAGACACAAAATTCAAAAAATTGCGTTAACAATATTCCTTCTATAAGTGGGAAATTTTATACAGGAGAGACATCAAGATGAAAATAAGAAAACGGGAACATAAGAACAACATCAAAAATAGAGACAGTACAAGATCACAAATCGCTGATCATGTATGTTCAAATAGCGGAGATCATATGATGAACTGGAACAACACAAAGATCCTAATGACGGAACCTGATAATTATGAAAGGAAAAGTAAGGAATCCACATGTATTTTGTTAGATGAAGTAGATTATTTGGCCAAATATTTTGTTGGAATAGATTGATTTATTGAGGAAAGAAATTACATCAGGAAATTTCAAAATTAAATAAATAAACATCTCTCTGTGTTGACAACCTTCAATGTCAATTAGACTACAAACGAAAAAATACACAATTCCGAAGATTTTACAAGATTGTCTGAAGATGATGTTTGATATACAAACGGAAACTTTACATTATCTTTTCATTTATTTCCTTTTTAGTTTTGCTGTTAGGCAAAAATTGTTTAGAAACCAATTTGCTACTGACAAATGAGTGCAAAGATTTTCGCAGGAGCATTTCATCTTAATTAAAAAATTTTAATTATTTCTCAGAGACTGAGAGTGAAACCTAGTTTTCTAGAAATAAATTCTTGATTGAAATACATTCTTATTTTGCACGATACATAAATTTCTTGGTTTGCTTCTGAATGCTTTGTGTTCGTTTGCCCATGACAATTACACATTAGAAATGCATAAATTAAACATTGAAATGGATCATTATTGATCAATTTCATATACGTCAAACCGACTTTTTATTTTGAGGTCCACCCCAAAATAAGAGGTGACTTTAATGTGTAGATACAAAATTGAACATTAGTGGCCCATTTTAACGTTCATTTTATGCTATTTTAATGTGCAATTGTCATGGGCAACCGAACACAAAGCATTCAGAACTAACCAAGTACTGTTATAACTCTACTGAAACATATAAAGGACCCCGCACACTTAGGTACTTAGGAAAAGCGGGTCCAGTGAATTTTCCCCATTTCTACATATTATATTCATACCAACCTCAAGAACAATATATCAGATTTTCACGAAGGTCTTACATCTGGTTTGTTCTATAGGGCGTTCCAAAATTGCAGCTACGGAAAAATGAATCTTTAAATTTTGATTATAATTCTTCTAATTTTCAAAATTTTATCATGATGCTTTGGGTTCTGAATAACAAGATGTGACAGATATCCAAACACCGCCCACCACGTTAAGGTTCGTTATACAGGCTGTACCATGAAGCTGTATAAGTAACTGAATGTAACTTTGTTAGTGACTTTGGGACCACCCTGAGTTTTCAAAATATGATACCATGATGTATTTCCATTTCTGTAGGAAGTTTCATTAATGTACAAAGAACAGTTGCAAAATTATTCAGGTTTAAATTCGGATTTCATACAATTTTTCTTTAAAACTTATCTGTAGTTAAGATTGCTGTCAAGGAATATAGGTTTTCATTAGTATAATTATTATGATAGGTCGGTCCAAAGGTGTTTTTCAGGAATGTACAGGATGGACATAATGTGGTGTCACTAATCTCCTCATATACAGGGTGTTTCATCATAAACTGGACAAACATATATTTTCGTGTAGAGTAGAGGACATCGGGAGAATAATTTTTGCCTTATAGAATATTTTTTTCGAAGCATAAGCGAGATACAGGGTGTCAAACGTCATTTTTGAGCAAGATTACTATCAGTGTGGTCAGTTATGTATAACACTTAAAGTAACGGTTTTTGGTCAAATCTCAGTATTTTTGGGTCCTCTATTCAGAAAGTTGACGAATATTCTAGATGAATACAATACAAATAAAACACAAAAAAAATCAGTGAAACTTAGTTGGGACTCGAACCGATGTAGGTATTAAATAGGGAAATGACACTGTTCTAAGGATATTAATATTCGTTGCCAATAATTTAATTATTTTGACTCTAGAACTCAAAACAAAGTTTCTTTCATTATTTCAGAGGTCTGAACGAAATATTTGAATTCCTGTAGTAACGAAACCGTTCGATATTTTACAATTCTGTTTTCATATTCGTGATTGATAATTCAAGAAGTACAGTTGAACAAAATTACATCCATTTCGAGTGAAATTTTTTCATCGCTGTAGACAATTAGACATGTAAAAAAATTTGTGTTCGATTTTTGAAAGATTTTTTACTGAAATTCTTAGAAAATTGTGTTCATTCAGAAAACAAAAGTCAATTTGACAACCGCAAAAAAAATTGGAACATTGCAGGTCTTCTGAATAGAGGACCCAAAAATACTGAGATTTGACCAAAAACCGTCACTGTGTTATACATAACTGACCACACTCATAATAATCTTGCTCAAAAATGACGTTTGACACCCTGTATCTCGCTTATGCTTCGAAAACGGGATATATTGTATAAGGCAAAAATTATTCTCCCGATGTCCTCTACTCTACATGAAAATATATGTTTGTCCACTTTATGATGAAACACCCTGTATATGAGGAGATTAGTGACACCACATTATGTCCATCCTGTGCATTCCTGAAAAAAACACCTTTGGACCGACCTATCATATTAATTATACTAATGAAAACCTATATTCCTTGACAGCAATCTCAACTACAGATAAGTTTTAACGAAAAATTGTATGAAATCCGAGTTTAAACCTGAAAAATTTTGCAACTGTTCTTTGTACATTAATGAAACTTCCTACAGAAGTGGACATACATCATGGTATCATATTTTGAAAAACTCAGGGTGGTCCCAAAGTCACTAACAAAGTTACATTCAGTTACTTATACAGCTTCATGGTACAGCCTGTATAACGAACCTTAACGTGGTGGGGCGGTGTTTGGATATCTGTCACATTTTTATTCAGAACCCAAAGCATCATGATAAAATTTTGAAAATTAGAAGAATTATCATCAAAATTTAAAGATTCATTTTTCCGTAGCTGCAATTTTGGAACGCCCTATAGAACAAACCAGATGTAAGACCTTCGTGAAAATCTGATATATTGTCTTGAGGTTGGTATGAATATAATACATATGTAAAAATTAGGAAAATTCACTGGACCCGCTTTTCCTAAGTAAGTGTGCGGGGTCCTTTATGTTATATCGAATATATGTCTCGTGCAAAATAAAAATGTTTTTCAATCAAGAATTTCTTCTCGATTCATTATGAGGTCGACGGAAAAATCTTGTAACCAACTCGTTTATTAATCTATGGAATAACGCGTTAAAATATCTTGACCATTAGTCCCTGTCATTAATGACGTAATTGATTAAATGACCATTAATAATTATTTAATCAACTAGGCTATTAAAGACAGCTACTAATGACCAAGATATTTTAATTTACATTTGACATAATAAAATTTCTATTTATCTATGTTCTAGAAGAGTTTTGACATTTCTGGTAGTGCATCTGAATACTTTGTGAACGGAGGATTGCACTTTAAGATAGCAGAAATTGAGCATTAAAATTTTTCATTAATGATCAACTCACCTTTTATTTTGAGATCGAAGGAAATATCAATTCATCCGTCTAGAAACAATCTTATGTTATATTCTTATCACAAATGTACTGGGGAAACGAAGAACTAAGGTATTTCTACATTTTTTGTTGTTGATTGAGTAGTTTCGGCATTAACTTACTTGCTGTCTTCAGGACAAACAAAAATTTTCTTCGGAGATAGGAATCTAAACCTACTTACGCAATAATAAGTTTTACGACATCTCAAAGATCTCAAGATATTTTCATTTTAACGGCATTATAATATGAAGCAGTTAAACTTTAATATCTGAACTGACTTCCCTACTGCGAATAAAGTATCGAACTTATTGGTTATATTTCAATATTTCTAAGACAGTTCAAAAGCTCTTATTCAGTTTATTTTATACCAATCGTATCTAACCATTGGTTAACGCTATAAACTTACCTCCCATAGTGTTAAGATTCCTAATCTTGGATGGAGGAAGAGACAGTCAAAGGACTCCAGGTATCATCACCTGTGTATTTAATGACAGTTTTTAGCATATTACAAGGACCACCTGGTGAAAACATAAATATAGTCCGTTCACGAAAGATTGAGCACATAGTAGGCGTTTCTTTATTTATCTAAAGTTGGCAGTATTTGCTGTCACAACGCGTAAAATAATTCAACGTTGCCGAATGTACCCGGCCTCGTCCGACGAGCTTGCGAGTTATCAGAGAACTCTATGCAAGATTGACAACATTGCGTATCAATCTGACAAGAAAATTGACAGCATAACTTAAAATTTTAATATACACAGTGGAATATGCCAAATTTCCATGGCCAACCGACGGCTCAACCTTTCGTGAACGGACTATATAATTGTGGGCAATTCAACTTAAAAGTATTACCTATGAGATGAATTGTTTTGATTGGTTTGTAAGATATTTCGGCACCTTAGAGATTTGTTCCCAATATGGATTATCGCGGAAAAACTTGTCACTTCACATCATATAATATGATTGAATTATTTGCAAGTTTCGATTATTGAATAAACTTCAACAACTTCTAACACTTTTCCTAAGTGTCAATGATAAGGACCACAGAGTCACAGAATAAAATATTTTCAGGTCTAGTGAATCAGATGATGAATTAGCAACATTAAAAGGTTCAAACCAATCAAAAAACCAGCGTCATTTATTCAAGGTATAAAGCGGCCTACAGACGATCAACTTAGTTGAAGACTATGTTGTCAACTAGGTTGTAAACCAAATGAAAGTGAAAATAGCGGTTGTCAACCAAGTTGAAAACATCATTTCAGCGGTGGTTTCCTTCGAGTGAACTAGTCGGCTGATTAGGAGAAATTATCGAAACATGGACAGAGATCTTTCGTTATATGTTATTATAAACGATATATGCGACAATGTGGTGCAGCACAGTTCTTGAATGAAAGAATTGGGACCAAGGATTGGTACCACAATCGGTCTCATTTTTCCCATTCCGGTTTAATGAAAGAACTTTTCGAATTTTGAGCCGAAATTGGTCTCCAACGATAGGGTTCTGCTCCCTGATGACGAATCCGTGGTCAAATTCAATCCGGTCCGTGGGACCGTCCGGCCATAAACACGATAACTTTCTAAGGAATTGTCCTTGAGACTTGAGATTTTCAGGGTGAGTTTGGTTTCCAAATGCCACAATTAAGTTCGTTAATCAGCCAAATCATACAAGGTGTCCCATAAAATATGACCATTCCGAATTTTTGTTCCTTAATATCTCAGACAAAACGAAACCAATTGGAATAGAATTTCTCGACCACATGCAAAATGCTCACAGTAAGCCTCATGCGAAATATTGAAAGAAAGAATCATTATATGTCATAACATAGATATCCAAGAATCGCATCATCTGAAGCATATAATTCAATTTTCTTTTAATTATTGATTTTTACATATTTCATTTTTTAATAATTTCCATAATATAAGTCTGATCATCCTGAGATTTTGCATTCATTTACTAAGCATGAATCTCAAGTACTATACAAAATTATAATAGCATTATTGCTCCACCAATGAATGTTCGCTCAAAGCATCTGCTCAAGGTTTTCTTATATATCTCGGATTTTACTCTCCATAAGTCAGGAAGATCTTTACCCAATCAAAGAAAGCTACCCAAACTTGAATGTTTGGAATTTTGCTCATATTTTCTAGTTGAATTACTACCTTTCCTCGAATATTTACGACGAATTTTGAATACGCTATGAGATGTTCATTCTACAAGGTAGAATTCCAACTGGTGTGTCAACCTAGTTGATCACTACCATACAGACGCTCCAACTTAGTCGTCAACATCGGGCTCCGCCCACCAAATATCCAAACCGATTTGATCTCGCATCAACTTAGTCTTCAACCTGGAATATCAACCACCAACCAGCCTACAGACGTTCAACTTGGTCGTCAACATGCCGTGTTTACAACTTAGTCTTCAACTAGGTTGATCGTCTGTAGGCTCCTTTTTAAATATCGATCAAAAGCCCTTAGGACCAAAAAACAAAATTAAACTTATAACTTTTGAAAGCTCGTTATACTTAAACGAATGTGCTTAATAGTTTTGCCAGATGTCTGTAATTTTCGAACTTTGAGCCGAAAATGATAGGGTTAGACTCCCTGATAACGAATCCGTGGTCAAATTGAATTGTGTCCGTGGGGCCTTCCGGCCGTAAGCACGATAACTTTCAAAAGGATTGTTCTAGAGATTTGAAATTTTCAAGGTGAGTTCGTACCCAAATGCAGCTGTGGAGTTCGTTAATCAGTAAAATTGTACAGAGTATTCCATAAAATATGGCCATTCAAAATTTGTGTTCCTAAATATCTCAGACAGAACGAAACCAATCGAAATGAAATTTTGCGACCACGTGCAAGATGCTTATAATAAGCCTCTGACAAAATTTTGTGACCATAGTGTTATCAGAACCATAGAAAATTCAATTGGAATATTGAATAGAAGAGTCTTTACCTATATTTCCATCACAAGATACCTGATTCGAGTGAAATTTACAAGATTTCAAGAGGATCGCATCTACATAACTATATAGAATTCAATTTTTTT
Organism: Propylea japonica; assembly: GCA_013421045.1. Classification (NCBI taxonomy): domain Eukaryota; kingdom Metazoa; phylum Arthropoda; class Insecta; order Coleoptera; family Coccinellidae; genus Propylea; species Propylea japonica. Next base: position 19,133,021 of record CM024241.1, on the reverse strand, counting down.
ATTTGTTAAGTTTTTACATATTTTAGTTTTTGGATAATTTCTAGAATATTATTCCGATCGTGCTGAGATTTTGCATTTATATTTCTAGGATCAATCTTAAGTACCACACAAAATTTCGAGGTAATAGCCTCATTCTTCCACCATCGAACGAGCGGTCAGAAGCGTCTGCTTCGAGCTTTCTTAATGTTTTTATTACGCTCCGGATGATAAATAATAATACAATAACCATAGATGTCTATCAGAAAGAAAACATCACGATATCGGTATAATCCGTTCACGAAAGATTGAGCCGTCGGTTGGCCATGGAAATTTGGCATATTCCACTGTGTGAATGAAAATTATAGGTTATAATGTTCATTTTCTTGTCAGATTGATACGCAATGTTGTCAATATTGCATAGAGTTCTCTGATAACTCGCAAGCTCGTCGGACGAAGCCGGGTACATTCGGCAACGTTGACTTTATTTTACGTTATGACAGCAAATACTGCCAACTTCAAATAAATAAACAAACGCCTACTATGCGCTCAAACTTTCGTGAACGGACTATAGAAAGGTTCGATAATTATTTAATAACAATAATCAACACTTTTTTACAATTGTAAATGGTTATTACTAGGCTGGTACCACAAAGTCACAGGATAAAATACTTACTCTAATCAGTCAGATGACGAATTGGCAACATTGCAACTTCAAAACCAATCAAAGCGATAACTGCTTGTCACTTATTGAAATGTCGTTTTCAGTGTCCATTATAGCTACAAACCACCATAATCAAAAGCCTAATAATTTTTTTTACGCTTCGGACAACCAGAGTACAATCGATAAAAAATGAGATATAATATTACATAAACCATAGATGTCTATCAGAAAGAAAACGTCTGGACATCGGTAGAAAGGACCTTTATTCAGTGAGAAATCTTCTCAACGCCATATTGTTTGATTTTCAAAAACGCAACGAAAATAACTTTCGAAGATACCAATAAAAGATAGTAAAATAAATATTTAATAGCCATCAACACGTTTTCACAAACCTCAAGGATTTTCTCTAGAATAGGATCTCAGAGTCACAGGATATAAAATATTTATTCTAGTTAGTCCGATGACGAATTGGCAACATTGCAACTTTAAAACCAATCAAATGCCGGCGATAACTGCTTGTCACTTATTGAAATATCGTTTTCGGTGTCCATTGTAGCAACAAACCACCATAATCGAAAGCCTCATAATTTTTTTATTACGCTCCGGACAACCAAAGTACAATCAATAAAAATGAGATATAATATTACAATAAACCATAGATGTCTATCAGAAAGAAAACGTCTGGACATCGGTAGAAAGGACCTTTATTCAGTGAGAAATCTCCTCATCGCCATATTGTTTGATTTTCATAAACGCTACGAAAAGGACGTCCGAAGATGCCGATAAAAGATAGTGTGGGAATTCAATGAACACAGTATTGAAGACAGCGCTAAGATTATTGATCTTTTATACCCTGAAGCCTGCAGGGTAAAGATATTGGTCTATTGTGTTCTAGCGATAAAATTAATAGACAGACTTTTTAATGACATGTAATTTGTATTTCCGATGTGGAATAACGTTATTATAGTTGCATAAATTAGGATACTTTGAGGACTAGATGTTTAAATTCATTATCGCAGAAGGAAAACATAGCACCTAATTTAACATAGTCATCTCCGAGAATTAACTTATGAGCGCAGAATCTTCTATGCATGTATGGGAAAATAATATGCAAAGAAAATAACCGCAGATTGGAAACAGCTCTGTTGAGTTGAGCCAAATCGATCGAATTTAATTTTCCCTACCTATATTAAGGTGTTCATTGATTATATGGACACTTGCGAGTGAGAAATTACTGATAATCTCTCTCAAACAGAAAATGTTAAAATTTCATTGAAATTCAACTTTCCTATTGAAATCTTGAATTATCTTGAAGATTTTGAAGTTTTTCCTTCCGAAACTTATCATATTTACGGATGGTCGTTGGCAACATTTACACAGGGTGTCCCGGAAAATGTGGGAAATCTCTCGGATTCAGATAGAACATAAGAAGTCAAGATGACAAGTTCTCATAATTTTTTTTCCCAGCGGTCCTCCTACGAAGATACGACCTCCTAAATGACGCCACTGGAACACCATTTAGTGGAATAAGTTTCAAACTACATACTCGATATAATTGATGAAAATGTGATATGATTAATAGACCTCTTAAATCACCGCACTCAAATTTCAATTAGCTTGTTCAGTTTACCAGGGCGGACTGGGTTGTACATTTTAATGCTTACATTTTTAACACCCTGTATGATAAGGTGCTAAAAACACAAATTTGGATACCTTGAACATTAAGCTAAAGAAAAAGTACTCTTGTTCAGTGTCGATAAAATGAACCGTTTTCGAAAAAAAAATAATGAAAAAAGTAAGTAATTGAAATTTATTCACTAAAATGAATGTCTTTTAGAAGGTCGTATCTTCGTAGGGAGGGCCGCTAGGAATAAAAAATATGGCAACTTGTCATCTTATTTTCTTATGTTCTATTTGAATCCGAGAGATTTCCCACATTTTCCGAGACACACTGTTTACTTCACCTCGGGATTGAAAACACAACTTAAGTCCCTGGATTTATTTTATAAAAACTATTTCACAAAACATTTCTGTTAATTAATACTTTGTCAAAATATAATACAAAATCGAAACAAGTAGGTATTGAAATTAAGTCTGAAATATTCAAACGTGGAAAAAATTTGAATTAGAAATCAAAGCTGATACTAATATAGAACAAAATATTAATAAATAAATAGCAGATCTGATAATTTATCACAATTCAACTTTTTTCATATTTTAGTGAGATTTCTCGATGAAATGTATGTAAAATGCGGGATTTTCAATTTCATTCAAACTTTTGAAGTCTCCATATATTCATGATAAGCATCTTCTCCAAAAGTGTTTCAGCAACATCTTGTTGAAAATCTTCAGACGATGGGGATAATAACTCAATCGAAACTCACTGAAAACGTTGAAATCATTGAATTACTTAATAACAAAAGGGATATTACATCAATAATCATCATGTATTCAAGAAATTCTCACCTTATACTATCCTCATTCACAAAATCGTTCTTGCCAAATGATGAGGTGTCACAAAAAATAATCAAGAAAGAAAACCAGTGTGGGTTTCCATGGTGTACATAACTGTTGTTTTGATGTCAATCATGTTGATTACTCTGAAAATACAGACATTCGACTTATATTACACATTTCAATATTTTTCGAATATAAAAAACTTTAAACGTTCCTAAATATTTTTTACTCAACCCTTTACATGTTTCTAAAAATCTTTTCAGGTTTTCACTCCAAGTCTCTGGAACAGAAACAATTAAAAAAATTTAATTTAGATGAAGGCTCCTGCGAAAATCTTTGCACTAATTTGTCAGGAGCACATTGGTTTTGAAAAAACTTGTTGCCTAACAGTATAAAACTAAAAAGGAAATAAATGCAAAGGATAATGTAACGTACGGTGTCATATCACACACCTTCTCAGAAAAAACTTGTAAAATCTTCCTTACAAGCTTGTAACGTTTCGGTGTCTATATAAGACACCTTTTATGACAAACTTGTAAAATCTTCTTTACAAGTTGTCTGAAGAAGGTGACACCAAAAACGTTACAGTATCCTTTTCATTATTTCCTTTTTTATTTTACTGTTAAGCAACAATTTTTCAAAACCAATTGCTCCTGACATATTAGTGTAAAGATTTTCGCAGGAGCACTTCATCTTAATTAAAATTTTTAATTTATTTCTGTTCAGAGACTGGGAGTGAAAACTTGAAAGTGCAGAATCCTCCCAGATTATATTTCAATCGATACGTATACATGTTTGTTATGGGAATAATTTATGCTGATAATATTTGATTTAAATTAACTCACATTATAAATATACTTTTGGGAATTGTATATCCCCTATCGATAGCATCATCATAATTCCTGTGGTCGATTAGCAGAATACCACCTGGTCTCAAAACATTTCTTGAAATTCATGAGAGCTTGCCTGGAAAAACGAGACTTATGAACAGGGTTGTCCCGAAAAATATGGGAAATCTCTCGGATTCAGTTAGAACATAAAAATGAAGATGTTCCCATAATTTTTTTTCCAAGCGGCCCTCCCTACGAAGATACGACCTCCTAAATGACGCCACTGGAAATCATTTTAGTGGAATAAGTTTCAAACTACTCGATATAATTTGATGAAAATTTGATATGATTAATAGTAAACAAGACCTCTTAATATCACCGCTCTCAAATCAGCTTGTTCAGTTACCGAGGGGGGGGTTGTACATTTTAAAGCTAACATTTTTTAATACCCTGTAATGTAAGGTGCTAAAAAAAGAAATTTGGATTGGATACCTTGAACATTAAGCTAAAGAAAAGATACTCTGTTCAGTGTCGATAAAATGAACCCTTTTCGAAAAAAAATAATGGAAGAAGTAAGTAATTGAAATTTATTCTACTAAAATGAATTCCAGTAGCGTCATTTAGGTGGTCGTATCTTCCAAGGGAGGACCGCTAGGAAAAAGAATTATTGGAACTTGTCATCTTATTTTTTATGTTATATCTGTATAGGAACTCTGTTCTAATGGATATAATTGCTCATTAAATACTGAACGATAAATTAACTACTTAGTGGTTTAATCAATAATTCAAGAAAACCATTTCAATTTTCCTGCTCTGCTTTCTTTGTAGTCCAGAAAAAAAATTATTTGCAAGAAAATATAATATAGAAACGATCGTATTCTTTTGATTGGTTGATCAGTTCATTGTTGCCAATTTTTGTTATGGTCAGATTTATGGCAAGCGTATTTTTGGTGAATAGAAACCTTATCTTTAATATACCCACTTTTGGTCTCTTTGATCTCCATAGGTATCCAACATATGTGCAAAGGAATTTCCTAAACATATGACAGCATCAAAACCCTCTCCAATGAGTTGCTCGATATCATCGTGCAAAGTCAACCAGTTAGCCTCTTCAATCACTAAAATTTGAAAAAAAATGGGTTATGGTCGCATTTTTCCACATTCAATATTTTTTCGGATCTTTCCCTCTAGAATCGTATCAGAATTTTATAAATCTATGGAGAATTCTTAAATATGTACAGTGGAACTTAACGAACGAATTTCGTACAAGACATTGCACCTTGATCCAATTCCATGTTAAAAACGCCCTCTGAAACGAAGCAAATCCTCTCTTTAACGAAATATTCAAAGAACATCGCTCTTTGAATGGATATTGGTAAGATGGTATAAGGGTCGTTTTTCCGGAAATTTCCGGAAGTATTAATAAATCACGACCTTAAACTAAAGCATAAGGCGGGAAGAGAGATCCTTCTGATACAGTTTTAAATATAACCCTAGCTGTTTGCTTTCAATCTAACCATTACGCTAGTGTGAAAGTTGTGCGAAAATGTTTAAAAGGAAGTGTTTAAGTTTGAATGATTAACTAAAATTTATCAGTGAAGTCGACAGCGACATTGCCGACTATAGAAACGAATTTTCTGTATAACGAAATTTCTTTTTAACAAATTTTTTGCGGATTTAGCGCTTTCGTTATATGGAAGTTCCACTTAATTTTAATAGAACTGATTCAAATCCTAGAAAATTATTTCTCCATTCGTTCATACAGCCATTCGGTTTAAACGTTAATATACTACAGAAGTTAGTTCAGAGATAATCTAATAATTATTTATTATATTCCAGGAACGTAGTCCATGCAAAATTCTAAAATTTTTGAATCTTGAACGATAGTGGGGATACAGCAAATTTCAACGCCACTTTTGTATACATGCGCAACACACCTTTCACAGGATTTTACGTGTTGCATATTATTCAAATTAAGTGATATTTCTTGTTATCATTGAATTTCAAAATACAAAATAATACGTATTCATAATCAATGTTGTTATTCATTTTGCAATAGATTTCTCCCGAGATAAGTAGATATATTCTTACTAATCTTTGATTTAACCCTTTCTTAGCTGCATTTATCATTCAAGATAAAAAATAAAATCAACTTCTCGAATGCAAGTATACAGTATAGATCTCACTCTTTCACATTATGATCTCAATGTTTTATGGCAATATTGTCTGTTTTGATATTGCTTCTTTTATTTCTACCACAAACTTACCCCAATTATCAAAAGCAGTTTCCTTTCTTCTATTCCATCTTGCTTTTTAAAGCATATTTCAACATTTTATCAGATGCGTCAATAGAAACGACATCAAAACCTTCTTCCAACAACATTATGGAATCCAACGCTGTAAAATATGATATTTATTGTAAAATATTTGTTATGTAAGAAATTCAATAATAATACAAGATCTTTCGCTAGCCAAATCCATCAAAATAAAGGATAAAATTGCTACATCATGCACACCAAAGAATTAATTAACTGACTTATCTATCGTAATTATCGTAGGTTAATACTGCTGATAAGTAATTTCGTGAAGCAAGTGGAAAAGTTTGTAGAAGAGCTTAACCTTCTATTTTTAACAGATAGGGAACACTGATAAAATGAATTGTTAGGAAAAAATTTTTGAAAAAACAGATTTCAGAAAAAATTCGAGAAAGGAGTGAATTTAGCGTTCATAATCCAAGATAGTTTCCCTTTTTTAAAAAACCAAACATAAAAATCATAAATTTGTAACTTCAGATAATAGAAAATTTCGAACAAAAATTCCTGGAAAAATTGATTACATAGTATAAAACTTACCCTGTGCCACAAGCTACGTCCAAAATTCTCTTACATCCTTTTTTGCGCAAGAGATCTACAAGAAAATTCCTATAATTGCTTGTTCGCGAATTTTGATCACTATAAAAATTCCCAAACTTTGCGGCTTTTCCATCGGCATATTGGTCTCTTACACCTTCAGCAGCCGTTCCCAAAGATCTGGTTCTGATATTTTCAGCCATTACGAAATAGAAACACTAAAAAGTTCGTTTGAAAACCTGATTGAAGAAGTAAAGGATTCAGACTTGTCCTATCTTCAAATCTGAATGATCAAATATCCTTAAACTCTATTTAATATCCATAATTTATACTGAATAAAAATAAACGGGCTCATTGGAAGGGGATCTTAATATATTTTACCACTTTTGCATCATCAATTAGTATTTCATCACAATAACAAAACAATCCGTTCAGATAAGTGCTTCAACTTCAATAACAATTTTTAGGAACTATTGACCTTACTGATAAATTTTAATACTCTTCCAAAAAAACACTTTTAGGATTCCTTGTATATATCTTTTAAAAATGAGCATTTCCAGTAATGTTAAAATATAGAATTTTTCATGTGACAGCATTAATTGTAGTGATAATTATATACCTATCCAATTATTTCTCAAAACTTCGGGTAGGTAATTATTTTGAAATTAAATATTGAAAATGCGATTTCTATACTCGTAAGGTCAAACATCGCTTATGATGACGTCCGAGCAAGCATATAATAGTGGGGGATGACGATTCACAACAGAGTAACCAGTTGGCATCGTTGTAAACTGTACATTCAACCAATTAAATGAATGCTAACGCGTACGTCACACTCAACCGCGCCGATTCTGATCGTTTGATTCACTTGCTCGCTCATTTCGGTGATTTCAATAATTCTTTTCCTGAAAGTACTGGAATTCCATTGTCCTATTTGTTACTTATTTTAGTTCTTCACTTTCAGGCAATTTTAATAAATTCAGGCGTCGAAAAATTTTTGTGGGTTTGCTTAATTAATAATGTTGTTACTTTCATCGGGAGAACTAAGAGCTTTTTATTTTCAGGTGTATAATGACCTTAATATTCCGTTGAATTATTCATCGAATAAAGAATAGGTATTCTTTATTCAAAAGAATTATAATTATTTCAAGAAAATGGCACTAAAAGGATACTCAATTTCGCATTAAGTCAAGAATCGATTTGAAAGGTCAGTGCCTGGATGGATGACCGCGGTTTAATGTACTTCCATTATGGCTTGAACTTTTCTCAATATAACTTTGTTTATATCTTTAACTGGCATCTGCTTTGAAGCTCTAAAATGAAACAGCGAATAAAATGGAAAAAATATAATATATTTATTTCACAATTCTATCAGAAATATAATTTATACAGATCTATCATCAAATAAACAATTTGAATATGTTGTTGCTTTAATCTCCTAAGACATCATCTAACCATTGTTGAAGAGATTCCTCTTCTAATATTGAAGAACTGGATTCAACCACTAGATCTGCAAAAAAGCAAAGAAATATTATGTCTACTGATCATTATATCAGATAAGAAAACATTTCAAATTACCTTGTTTTTCTTTTGCAGGACTTGATTTGTCAGAAACAGGATTTGCAGCAGCAGTTTACTTTCTGTACCGATGTTTTCAAATTCATATTTTCGAAAAGTTTAGGTACATCATCTCTGACCAATTTTGATTCCTCCTCTTGTGTATATTCCTTTATTGATATTCTATCGTTTTGATCAATTTTAGATGGAAAGTAACGATCAATACAGGAACTAACGTTAATACCCTCTTTTCCAGATATTGGTCATATATTTTTTTATTATTTTCAGCAGTCTGTAGCATTATTTTCTGCTGGGAATTCTGAAAGCGAAAAAAATACATTGTAAAGCTTCAATTTTCAATATGATTTCACTTATATACCTACTGAGAAATAATCATTAGGTATTCCACATCTGACATTAAAAGGTATCGTAGACAAACTCAATCCAATCAAATTGAGATCAATATTGAATAAATCACTAGTATCAATAGTAGTTTTTCTGTGTCTTGTATTTTATGCGCTTCTGACTTGAACTGGAAGTGACTACCTTTCGAAGAGGTACATTAGCCAGAACGGAAAAATCTGAACCGACTGGCACATAATCATCGTTGAGTTCTTCCTCGTACCTATCCCAATTCGACTGAAGTGATTTAGATTTCATAGTGGGTGTTGGTAAAGTTGCTTTCGTTCGGTTTATTTTTGTTATATTTGGACTTATTGGCCACATGTCTTTTACCCTGAAAATGATACATCACATATTGCTATTTACAGCGTTATTATATTTTATTACCTATTTTGGGGATTGTCGCCCATGTTGAGTTGCAAATTCAATTGTATTCTTATGCTAATGAATGCACTATATGTTTAATTGATATTCATTGTTTATTTTTCAGTTTTCGAAATGAAATGATCTGAAAAGAGTGAGGTTAGATTAAAGTTGGCCAGCTTGGATGTACTTGAATATTATTCTATGATTGAAATGTCAGTTTGACAGAAATCTTCAGTTTACAAGTCAGCTGACTAGTCTTGTGAGGAAAATTTGGGTCTTGAAAGTCTTGAAAATTAGCAGAAAATGTCTGGAAAAGAAAGATTACCAATATTTCCCTCCAGAGGGTAAGTTTCATCCATCATTTCTATTGCATTGACCTCAAATATGAATTCATAACAAAAAAATTCATGCAAAATAGAATTAGGAGTGTCCTTTAGCAATAACATGTTTTATCTCCATTAGAGCCCAAATGTGATGAAAGCGAGGCTTAAGGGTGCCCAAAAAGGCCACAGTCTGTTGAAGAAAAAAAAGCAGATGCCCTACAGATGCGTTTCAGGATGATATTAGGCAAGATTATTGAGGTTGGTACTTTTGAGATTCCGACAAGAATGTAAATCTAATGAAACTGTGTATTTTTCTAGACCAAAACACTTATGGGCGAAGTAATGAAAGAAGCTGCATTCTCTTTAGCTGAAGCCAAATTCGCAACAGGGGAATTCAATCAGTAGTACTTCAAAACGTCACCAAAGCACAACTGAAGATACGTACAAAGAAAGATAACGTGCTGGTAATTACATGTTTTGATCAAGTAAATCTGTGAATTTCTTTGAATGAATGTTTAAGGTGTAACTTTGCCTGTCTTTGAATGTTACCAAGATGGTACGACACTTACGAATTGGCCGGTTTGGCTAGAGGAGGTCAACAACTTGCTAAACTCAAGAAGAATTATCAGAGTGCTATCAAACTGCTGGTTGAGTTAGCTTCTCTACAGACATCTTTTGTCACACTGGATGATGTTATTAAAATTACTAACAGAAGAGTTAATGCTATTGAACATGGTGAGTTAAGATTTTGAAGAAAAATTGAAATGTGTTTGTTCCTAGGCTGTTTCATCTATTTTCAGATTTAGTTTTATTGTTTATTTAATGTAATTTATTCTTTATGTTCAATTATAGCTTTATTCATTTTTTTAGAGACATTTTTTCGCATTGCAATTATATAAAAAAATGAAGAACATACTTGTTTCGAAGATTAATCATAAATAAAATGATTTAAAGTTGGGCCCAGCATCTAAATCACTTTGAAATATTTCAGTTATCATCCCAAGAATTGAGCGTACACTGGCCTACATTATTTCCGAACTTGACGAATTGGAAAGAGAAGAATTTTATCGATTGAAAAAGATCCAAGATAAAAAACGTATTGCTCGCAAGAACTTGAAGAAGAAAAAGCTGCCTTAGGAATATTGGAAAGAGAAATGGAAGCTGCAAACCTTCTCGATGAAGGAGACGAAGATATTCTGTTCTAGTTTGTAAATAAAGAAAAACATTTTCTGCAGATTGTTTTTCAATGTTGAACTTATATATTTAGTTTTTTTACACAATCAATTATCTGAAATTATAACTTTTTGGAAACAAAGAAGTAGAAATTGAATTGTGCTATACTCAGATTCTTGTAAAGTGCAAAATTATATCAAATTTGTTTTATTTTCAACTGATATTGTAGCATATTGGATGTGTGTTGAAAATTGATGTATATATGTTAAGTGTTATATATACATGTATTTTGTCTCAAAATTAATGCTTATTGTAGGTGAATTGGATGAAGATTCAAACAGTATTGCAATTTAAAAAAAATTACGAGTATGAAATTCCAGGGGTATAACCATTTTGAACTTTGGGACAAAGTATAATAGATGAAGAAATATATATAATTTATAGTTTTATTGATGAATAAAATATATGAGAAAAATTTCAGTGTATCAATTTTCAGAATCAGTTTTATAGTTGCACAAAAACAAATAAATCGTCATTCGAAATGTTGATAATTATCAGAAGTGTAATCTGAATTCAATGCATGATGCTAATTTATTGATTATATAAATGCTGGTTTTGGTTTCTCAGTTTTTCCACAGAACATAAAATATAGTTTCTTCTGAGTGCGAGTCCACAACGGCGCACCGACCCTAGCCCATCGCACCGTGATGTCGATATTTGAAGTTTGTTACGAACTAAATACGTCATTTGATGACATCGCGGTGCGATGGGCTAGGGTCGGTGCGCCGTTGTGGACTCGTACTGCGTGTGAAATGTTAGTAATTTTTTTCTGGGGTAAATGATCAATAGACTTCAAAAGGAAATCAATCATTTTTTGTCTATAAGGATACAAAACTTGAAAGAGAAGTATAGAACTCAAATTACCACAGTTTTCTTTGTTGAAAATTCGCCAAAATAGATTTCCTTTGCATTAGTGGTTCCCTATTTTTCCACAGGGAATGTAAGGCTCGATTTTTCTACACTAGAGGGCGACTTAATTAGAACCTGATTTTGAATGAACATGTTTAAACTATGGTTTTATCATATATAAAGTTGTGTTCTTCTTCATGCAATGATTTAAACATTTCATAATTCATACAATGGTTTTGGAAATGCCGGTAGTGTTTGAGCAGATTGATACTTGGCGAGGCGACGTATTGTGTGTTGCCTGACATGACGGGAAAACAGGCGTGATGATAGATTCAGGGAAGAAAAAGATTCGGTAATTCCCCAGCATATAATAAGTAGAGGAGCAAAATAAGTTTAGAATGTTCACGGGGGAGAAAAATAAGTAAGTCTGATTCGAGGAGTAGCCAATATTTCGTTTTGCGCGCTTATTCCTAAGGAACAGCGTGCTTATTCGACCCAATGTCTGTGATTTCTAATTGTGAGCTTCGCCTATGAGCCGAAGGAAGCAGTCCAGCAGTTTAGGAGTTATTGACATTTGAAATACAGTGGAACTTCCCTATAACGAAATCGCTGAATACGCAAAAAATTTCGTTCTGCAGAAATTCGTTATACAGAAAAAAGATTTCAATAATATCAAGTGTCGAAACAAGCAATATTTGATTGCATTTTTTATTGTGAATACATCTATACAAATATACATAAATAACATCTATATTCAAAAAGGTGTGTAAGTGCATTTCTAATAGCTTATAGTCATTTAATGTAGGTACGTATACAATACATATGTTTAACAATTTTTGGGCAAATAATTTGTAATTTGTCTGAGTGGTACAACTAAAATACCTACATTTTAACTCATAAAAAAACTTCGCATTTTCTCAAAGATTCAAAAATATTTTCCGGAACCCCTTGAATGAACCGGAAAACGAATCGACTCGTTTTAAAGGCTTGAAGTTCCTCTCCACGATTTGGGTTTTCAGAGGGTTGCTCTCTCTAAATCAACGCTGTCGGTATCATCACTGCTATAGTAGTGATCTCCAACACCTTTGACACATCCTTTTCAGATATCGATTGAATATATTCTAGGAGGATTCTGCATTTCTTAAAAACTTTATGGGTTTTCACTCCCAGTCTCTGAAAACAGAAATAATTAAAAACATTTTTAGTCAAGATGAAGTGCTCCTAAGAGAATCTTTGCAATTATTTGTCAGGAACAAATTGGTCTTGAAAAAATTGTTGCCTAACAGTTAAACTGAAAAAGGAATAAATGAAAAGGGTAATGTAACGTTTAGGTGTCTATATCAGACACCTTCCTTTAGACAAACTTGTAAAATCTTTAGATTGTGTGTTTTTTCATTTTGGATTTGATTGTCAATCAAATTCTCGCAGGAGCACTTCATCTTAATTAAATTTTTTTTTATTATTTCTTTTTCAGAGACTGGGAGTGAAAACATATAAAGTTTTCAAGAAAATCCTTTTCAGTTGGAAGTTCATTTGTTACAATATAAACATCGACATTAACCAAATCATTTAGAGTAATACTGTCATTTTCAACATTTCCAGCTGATTCCAACGTTCAGAAGGATCTATACGCCCACCCTAATGGTTTAGTTTATGGTGAGGATTTACAACCTCGTCTGGCATAATTATGAAAAAAACCCCACCCTTATACCTTTTTACCCATTCAAAGAGTGATGTTCTTTGAATATTTCGTTATAGAGAGAATTTACTTCGTTTTTGAGGGTGTTTTTGACATGGAATTTGAATTCAAGGTGCAATGTCTTGAATAAATTCGTTATACGTAGGGAAGTTCTATTTATTTTACTATTTTCTCAATATTTCAGTAACCATTTACCCTCTGGTCACATTAACTCTAGGATGGAAGATGTCAAAGGACTTTTCACCGTAGATTTTTCCAATTCTATACATTTGTAAAAACGCAAAATCGGTTGATCTTTTCCAGAGTTAATCTCACTCATCCTATTGCTATTAATTTTTCAATACGTAAAGAAAGAGAAAAGAGAAAGAATAGTAATAAATTTAACGGGTAGGAAGATCCTAAGATTCTTGAGCACTGTGAAGATTTCTGAGTCGAGGCGCAAGCTGGGACTCAGCAATACACAGTCCAGGAATGTGGCTTTTCTCACGAGGTTAAAATACCTACTATTCCTCCGCAAATCCCTTAAAATTAGACAGATTTTAATAAATTTGGAAATAATCGCGAATAATTTCATTCCAAAATAAATGATGCTTTGTAATTCGCAATACCTAAAATTACTTGAGCAATGCAAACGGATTAAGGTTGAATGGTCAAACATGATGCTCATAAATTTAATTGTTGGTTTTCTCGGAAAGTAAAATGATAAGGCATGAGAAATTTCCATACCTGGGACTCCTCCAGAGATGGTTGAGGACTAAATACTGCTTCGGTGAAATTATTACCAAAGAAATCAAGACAAATGTACGAAAATGCATATACATAAACGTTTATGAAGAATAGGGAGAGGCAGGAGATGGCATACAATCTTTTGAAAATCGATATCTCTTATGAGGAAAAAAATTAAGCACAGCATTAGTTGAATCTCTAGCCAATCAAGTTAGCTATCAATTTTGAAGAAAGATATGAATAAAAAAAAATTATGGACAAAAAAAATTGCGAAATCTGTAACATTCGAAAAAACCATTTTGCCTCACAGTGTCGGGCAAGATGGCATATCATATAATATGATATATTTTGTAGTGAAAAAAACGAAATTCAATAAATAACATATCATAGAAGAAATAGAAATTTATTTATATATATAACCAAAAAAATCATATTCTTATAAATAAAAAAAGGTACATTGAATGTTTACAAGCAAGGGCCTATCCCTTAGACAAAGGGCCTATCCCATTTGTTTTTCTTACTGCTTCCAAAACTCTTAACATATTATTCTCATCCCACTCTCCTCTGTTGGTTTTCCTCGATAATTGAAGACCATCTGAAAAAAAATTTTATTGTTAAATAAAAGTACCATGCCATTTTACCCAGCCTTATGTATGTCAACTTGCCCAACCACGTGTCAAAAAAACAAATATGAATCAAAGTTTTTGTGACATCTTTTGTCAAGGTAGATACATAAAAGGGTTCACACTTAAAGTACAATTCTACTCGGATATAAAAAAGTTAGAGAAAAATCTGTACTTACAGTAATACAGACGAGAAGAGAGAGAGAGAGTTACGTCGAAGTGTACACGCTCATACCACTTTTTCACGACTAAGTCATCAAACTACCGTAACGAATCCCTGAAACAACGTTCGTACACTGTTGCCAACTAATTCGAACATTTGCACCGAATTAGATTCCACTCGCAGTGGATTCTTCAGTAAATATGATATGCCATTTAGCCCTACTTATGCCATCTTGCCTGCTTCCCCTACCAACTGCTGTAAAGAAATTTTATTTTGTAAGGATGGCCAAAATTCCTAGCGATTTGAGGAAAAACTACTAATGTAATTTCGAATTTTGAGACGAAAAAGATCTCAAATGATAGTGTTCGACTCCCTGGTCACGAATCCGTGGTCAAATTCAATTCTGTCGGGGCCGTCTGACTGTGAGCACGATAACTTTCGAAAGGATTGTCCTAGTGACTTGAGATTTTCAGGGTGGGTTAGGTTCCAAATGCCCCGGTAGAGTCGTTAACCACCAGAGTTTTTTCCCTCTCGGCTTTCTCCTTCTCCAGAAAACTCCTCTTATAGGTACATTTACCTACTCACAGGAGGGTTCTGGGCCAATGAGTGACATTCGCGCGCACTTTGGCAAGTGTATTGGCCTCTTCGTTTCCTTTGATTCCCGAATGGCCGGGAACCCTGGTTAAAAAGACCTTATTTTTCTTGCCTATCTCATAGAGTTTGTTCCGATAATTTTGAGTCGATGACGTAGGAGCTCAGTGCTTTAATAGCAGCTTGACTATCTGAATGTATGACTATATCGGACTTCTGATAGTTTTTTCCAGATTAATATCTAGACATCTTTCAATAGCTAAGATTTCCGCTTGAAAGACGCTCATACAGGAGCCTAGCGACAGTGCACACTTGGTACTTGGCTCAATATATCCAGCGCCAGCTCCTGTAGAGGTTTTGGAACCATCTGTATACCATTTTACGGTATTTTCTTCGTGGTTATAGTCGTTATTTTTTCCATTCCTCTCTTTTACTCAGCAATGTCCAAAAGTTTTTATCAGTGCTTACTTTCTTGATCATTACATCACTGGGAGGTTCGCAGATGAGATGTAGTTGTTCAGAGTGGACCAGACTCTCTGATTCTTTATATTTATTATGTACTTTGATAAGTTTTGGTTTCCAAATTATCATTGCTGGTTTTGAGATCCTTCTCTGAGCATTTAGATCTATTAACTAAGCTAAACCACTGTATCATTCATAACAGAGTGCATCGTAAAAACAAATCGCAATAACAATAAACCGACGTCTAACATTTCCGCAATTGGTCGAGATGAATCCATGATGGCAACACCAAAGATTAACTTTAGGAAATGACACCACTACGTTGTTCAAATTAAACATTATTTCGGCTCGTTAACCGAACCAATTGCCTTTTTAATGATGTGCCGACTAACCGACCGTCCGTCCTGCTGGCTGATACGGCCCTGCAAGCTATCCCAGGCCGTTGCTACAAGCAACAGGAGTCAAGAGAATCGCGTCAAGTCAACTCGAATTACTCTCAATTGGCAGCGGGTGAGTTGTGAAGTTCCAGCTTGAAATAGGGTAGGTACGTACTTTGTTGTTCGCCCTTCCATCCTGCTGCATGATGATATGTAGTCCTTAGTGTCCTTATTTGAATTTGAAAAAAAATGTTCTTGAATTTTGTGAAAATCAATTTATTTTGTGCAGTGAGTGTTGGTTGAACTGAATTGACAAAATATTGAACATTTTTTCTTGTTTTTTCTCGCCAATTTACTCCGTGTTGAAATAATCAAAATTTTGGATCTTTAGTAATTTTTCCCGCAGAATAACAAGCTTATTTTCTTCGGAAAATTCATTCGAGTGTCCTGCCAAAGATATTGGATGAAAACTAAAAAATGAGGAACATTATTATAGATTACTTGCCTCTTGAATATGTAATGTTTCTTGTTCAAGAAAAATACTCTATGTCTTTATCAACTATAAAGCATTAAACCCTTGAATTAATTCTGTCTTTTTGCTTGACCAAGTGATAAACAATTATTTTTTTTTTAATTTCTGGTTCATTTTCATTAAATCATAGAATATCAACAATATCAATGAGTTTCAATCGGGAAAAAATAAGAAATATTGGTTTTAGTAATTTGTACTGGTTTAAATAAATAAATTAATAAATAAAGAGAGAAAAATTCCAACTTTAAGAAGCATAAGATTCTTTAAACTTATTAAGTGATCTTTCATTCGATAAAGCGATATCTTTCAATTCCTCAATTTACTGAGAATCGATTTCATTTCATTTCGTTATTATTTATTTTTATTTTTTTTTAATTCCTACTCAAAACTAATGGACATTTATATAAGATAACTACCCAATAAATAATTTTACCTGTAGATTGCAAAATGGTGAAGGCGCTCTTAAAAATATTAATTTCTTTGAAATTTCTACACAAAAAGTGAATAGTTATTATTTAATCAATAAATTTTACATGTAGCTACTCATTAACAATATAACTTGTCCAGAATTTTGGGGAAAATTCTGAGATCAGAAAATTCAAATTAATTTCTTCGAAATATTAGATTTTCGGCCAGAAGTCAGCATACGTTGCTTAAATTTGAATCTAAATATGATCAGCTTGTTCGCAAAGAAATCAATTTAGATTTTTATATGGAAATTTAAGTTTCTAGAAAATTTTTGAAGTATTTTCTAATTGTTCTTGTCATATAATTTACATTTAGTTTGAAATA
>CM024241.1:19033154-19115450 GCA_013421045.1 Propylea japonica | reverse complement strand
AAGTACATAAAATTTCCTACAAATTGTACTACCACAGCTTTTTTTGCGACAACCCGTTCTGGTTCAAATAATAGTTGAAAATGAGGTATTTTCTACGACTCATAAACGAAAAAAAAATTAATTCTATGGTTTCGATGATGCGATTCTCTTGAAATTGTGCATGAACATTCAGTATATCAGTCGCGATTCACAAAAAAATTTAATCGAATCGGACATTTTTATGGAAATATAAAGATTCTTCTTTCAATATTCCCAATTGAATTTTCTATGGTTCTGTTCACACTATGGTCACACAATTTTGCATAAGGCTTATTATGAGCATCTTGCATTTTGGCCGCAACATTTCATTTTGATTGGTTTCATTTTGTCTGAGATATTGAGGAAACAAAAATTTAGAATGACCTGTGTTTATGAAACAAAATACGGCCATTCAAAATGTTTGTTTCTCAATATCTCAGACAAAATGAAACCAGTCGAAATGAAATGTTGCGGCAATATGCAAGATGGTCATAGTAAGCTTCATGCAAAATTGTGTGACCATGGTGTGAGCAGAACCATAGAAAATTCAATTGGAATATTGAAAAGAAGAATCTTATATTT
Organism: Propylea japonica; assembly: GCA_013421045.1. Classification (NCBI taxonomy): domain Eukaryota; kingdom Metazoa; phylum Arthropoda; class Insecta; order Coleoptera; family Coccinellidae; genus Propylea; species Propylea japonica. Next base: position 19,114,850 of record CM024241.1, on the reverse strand, counting down.
CCATAACAAGATAACTGATTCAAATGAACTTTTTTTATGAATCAGGACTGATATGGCTGAATGTTCATGGCAAAATTTCAAGAGAATCGCATCATCGGAACCATAGATTTAAGTTTTTTTCATTAATTGAGTCATAAAAAATACTCATTTAAAACTATAATTTGAGCCAAACAGGTGGTCGCAGAACAAGCTGTGGTAGTAAAATTTGTAGGAAATTTTTATGTACTTTCATTTTGTATTGAGAGGTTTTTCACGAAAAGTTGATAGTTTCCGAGTTATAAGCAGAAAACTGCCAAAGAATGAGATTTTTTCTCTTTTTTTGTATTTTTTTTTCAATGTTCCCCAAGAAATTTTGTTAGCAAACCTCAGATTCGGATTCAGCACCCCAAAAACATAAAAAATCGAAAAAATCAAAACTACCCCAGAACTTTCCTTTCTGCTAGGGGTTTCTTTTGAGCACAAATTGACTGGACTATAAGTATTTGGCATCTGAATATTGAAGGTATTTATTCGAATAGTTTTTAACTTTCATTTTTGTTACAACGGCAGAAATGGTTTTTTCTACTGAGGTTTTCTCCTGTGCTTTCGTATCATACGCCAGAATAGTATGGTACCCCCCGTTTTTGCACCAACCTCAGCTTAGAACTTTTTGTTTCATGTATTGTATTTAGTTCGCTCTCATTTCAAAAAACCAATGTAAAATAAATCATATCATTTGCCAGATATTATTTTAAAACTGTCTAAACATAAACTTTAATGTGGTTCTTTAATGTGGAACAATAAATCGATATATACAATAATTTTGATTCATTGACTTTCTGAATCAGCAAATTCCTCTGCTTCTCCTGTATAAATTACGAGAGATGAATTCATTAAGGATATGGCTTTGTAATTATAAATAAACAAAGAAATCAACTGAAAGTGTCTGAAAAAAGCTAATAAGACCTTGATTTGTATACTCACCTCTTCTGTATCATCAGTGAATACTGTTGGGAAAAAGTCTCCTTCTCAATCAACGACTCTGTTGTAGTAGGTCTTCTGGTACTTTTCGATGGTTTTTTAGAAGATGTCGCTGGTTTCTTGTGGTGTTGATGTCGTCACAGTGTTAGTAGGTCGCCTCTTTGGTCTTCGTGTTGTTAATTTTGGTAGTTGTTATTCTGTTAGTAGTAGGTCTGGAAGGTGTAAAGGTCTGGCTGAGGAAGGCCGAACTGACGGTCTATATGGGGTTGATGGTCTGATAGATGTGGGCCTGTAAAGAAGAAGGTCTAGAAGAAGAAGGTCTTGAAGAAGATATGGTCTGGTAGAAGAAGGCCTTGCAGGTCTAGCAGTAGTCACAGGTTCGTAGGTTTTGATACTGGCTTCTTAGTATCGTTCCTTGCTTTTGATCGGTTTAGTTTTGTTCTGGGTTATAAACAACATCTTTGAGATCTTGGAAGGGCTCTTGTAAACCTTGAATAATCTTATTAACGAATGATCCATCTTCTCATCCAACACTCATCTTCAGCAACTCAGGGTGTTTTAACATCATTATCACCATATGAAGACATATTCAAGTTAGGGTTCCTTACAGGTGGGAAATTGACAGTTCATCACTGAGGGCTCTACAACAATACAGCAGTAACATATTCATCGAAAGGTGTTGGTCTTTTCCCGTAGAAGAACCTATATTAGGTTTTGGGTGTTATCAGAACTGTTGGTGAAGGTTTGTTCTCACTGGATCCTCCGTACCCTGGAGATGATGGCCCCACCTGAGGGTCTACTACCTGGGTAAATGTTTTGGGTGACATTTATTGATTGTTCGTGATTAACTGGTTTTCTTGGGGCTGTGTAGGCGTTGTTTGATATGTTGGAAGGGTAAGAAGGACTGTACGGTGGTGGTTGTGACACTGGTTTCGTATAAGGCTCATCTTCAGTCAACGACTCAAACAATCAGTGTAGGTGCAGGACTAGGGTACCTGTACTACTCGAATATTGTGGGATGGGTTCAGAAGAAAATAGAAATTCCAGGTCCTTCTATACCAATTGTCGAACCTGGACGTCTTGTTGGCACCGAGTTGTAAACGTAGGAAGTTGAGGGCTTTTTAGTAGGTTCGAAAACGTTTCTGTATACGGTTTTGTTGAATCAGAGTACGTTGATGAACTCTGACTTGGTTTCGTCGTCTTTTTATTTGTATTCTTTGTTGGTTTGACCTTCTTCTTGTAGTTGATGGCTTCAATTTTGTAGTAGTTGTTTGGGGTTTCGTTGTTCTTCTTGGTGGAATGAGTACTGAAAACATACGAAGTAGATGGAGTTTTTTTCGAAGTGAAAGGCTTGTAGCTTTTTGCTGTAGAACTAGATGTACGAAGTAGAAAGAGGTTTCGTGGATGAGGTATCATCTAAGAGATGGATTACTGGGTAGTTTTCAAAAGATGGATCATTGGCTTCGTTATAGTTGGTACAAGTACAATATTTGTCAGTATCTGAAGGCTTCTGGTGAAACATAGGTCTATAAATGTTGTTGTCATTGGTTTTGCTGTATAAGAAGGAGACGATACTGAAACAGTCAAAAGCGGTGTTCTCGATCATAGGGATGTGTAGATTGTTCTATGATTGAAGTTGTTTTTCTACTCTCAGTTGTTGATTGTTTCGTGTAATATCCATTAGAAGTTAAGAGCGTAACTCCTTCAGTGTTAACAGAGGTATCTGGTGGTGGGTGATCGAGAAGGCCAGACGTACTAAATCCTTTTTCATTCTCGTTTACTTGAACTATGGCATTACTATCGATAGTTTGAAGAACGTCTTGATTGAGTAGAGTTTGTGTAATATGGTGTATTCCACTGGAAGTTATATCTACTGGTGGGCTACTTGGTAAACTGGGTGATGGCCTCTTGTCCATAGGTGGTGGCTGTTTTTCCTTAATGCTATTCATCGAAGCGTTTCTGATCAATTCACCAGTGGTTCCTGCGTTAAGATGACAACATGCCCGAATAGAAAACCGTCCATGCATGCACCTACCACTTCACCTTGTCTTAAGGTGCACTCATGATTAAACATACAACGTTTGGTCCCCGGTGTCGTTGAAGATTTTTCTTGTAGGTTTGCAGAATCTGGGTGTTATTTTGTATCCTCCGAAAAGTAGTTTAGGATCTGGAAAGAAAATATAGTTAAATTTGCATCGGAAATATCATAAAACTGAAGTAGGTACAAAACATTACACATTGCGCAAAAAAATTAACGAACATTATGGAAATCTCGAATTTATTCTACAACTGAAAGTGTTCTCAGTTTACTCAGTAATTATTTTTTCAAAATGATGCATGAATATATTATCTACTTTCAACGTTTTTTCTTCAATACAGATGCTTTTTATACCAGCAGGCATAAAAAAGATGAGATTATCAGATTTTGAATGTATTGGCCCCATTCTGAAATCAGTTTCTTGATCAATTCTAGTGATCAATAGTTTTTCTTCCGTTTGATTTTCTACACTCGATCGTTATGCCACGCGAAACATGCAATTTGAACCAAGAGGAATGTGCAAGAATTGCAGAGAGGTTTGGAGTTTCCCATACAAGTGTGTCCAGAATGTTGCAGCGATTCTGGGAGACAGGTATGAATGTCCGAAGACCAAGACAGGGTAGATCACGGGTAACAACTGCCATTCAAGAACGTTACTTGAGAGTTTCTTCTTTGAGAAAAACGGTTTGCAACCGCTCGCCTGCTTCAAAATCAGCTTGAGCAAACTCATGGGTTGCAAATTAGCCCTCAGACAATAAGAAATCGCCTCAAATAATATGACCCTCGAAGGGCGCGTTTGGATTTTGCGAGAGAGCAATATCCATTGGGAAGAGGATCTCAATCCGATGAGCAGGTTTGGAACAACCTCAATAGAAGGCTGAGAAGTTCATATTATCATCCAGCTTCTCTTAATGACTTAAGAATCCAACTCAGAGAAATCGGGGAAGGATTAGATCAGAACATTTTAAGATCACTCATTTGAGTATGAACCGTCGTTGCCGAGCTGTAATTAACGCAAGGGGTGGAAATACCAAGTATTAAATCACTCATCAGCATCTCAGTATTTTAAAAATTGTTAATTTATCTTCTATCACATAAGATTCGGCGAAAACCTGAATTTTTTTCCATTTAATGTGTCTTGTTTCGTTCAAAACCTTCCCGAGAGAACATAAAAAATTAGTTATAAAGTCAATGTAGAGTACACTTTCATTAAAATTGAGATTTTCAGAATGTGCGTTAATTTTTTGGCGCAGTGTAGTTCGATTCCATTTTTCGTAATGATGGAATATGCAAGGACTGTTTTTACTCGATTGTTTCTTAGCCCCATTTCGCACCAAGCCAGTCCAGTCCAGTCGAGTCAAGTCACTTCAGGATGGAACTATTAACTTCGTTTAAAATCGTTTAAAACAAATGGAATGTGAAATCTAGTTTCACACTAGGGCCCTAGTATGAAACTAGATTTCACATTCCATTTGTTTTAAACGATTTTAAACGAAGTTAATAGTTCCAATCCTGAAGTGACTTGACTCGACTGGACTGGACTGGCTTGGTGCGAAATGGGGCTAACAGAAACACCATGGAATCGTTCTGCTCAAAAGTTTGTGAGTTTCCAGTTTTGAATCTAGTACGACTGAACTCACTGATGAAGAATTTCAGGTGAAAAATAATAATAAACAACAATCGAAAAAAAAAACAAATCCATTTAATTACGTTCACTTTATTTTTGCTCGTGTTTTACTGAATAAACTCAAGAAAAGACAAATTGATATTATATGTGACGCGATTGCAGTATGATCAAAACTTCGCTCCAATAAACATAATAGATCGAAATCTCATATCTCATAGCTGTCAGACTATTGCCTGTCCTGAATATTTTACTGAGATGATATACGAGTATACAATCTATATTGGAAAAACCTTCGGTGTCTTTGCTCTGACGCATTTTCTTTAATAGAAATAGAATTCATTCAACGGAGAATCAATAAAGTCGAAGCCACTTTATTTGTGTCCAAAAACAATGTACATTTATAATATGACACATTTGTTACTTTTATCGTTGAAAACGAGATATTTATGACAAGTTATATTTGTAGGAACTTTGCCTACAAAAGTTCTGATTATTTACATATAGTAGTAAAAATAGGTATGTAAAATATTCGATGAAAAGGGCCTGCTGTTCATAGAAGTAGCACATATGAAGCAATACATATCAATCAGTGTATTAACTATGATTCGCTCATCGCAAAGGAAGAAATTCATTCAATCCAACGAATATCTTCTTGGATGTATATTTCGATAAGTGTGTCACTACTCACTTGATGTTCTTGTAGCTTAGATATACTCAAGAATTTATATCAGTTTGAGTTTCATGTAGGAGAAAAATAAACCGGTAGATAACGTTACACATTAATTCCTAGATGGTGCTAATTATTGACCTGTTATTCTCTGGCAGAACGTTGTTAACATCGTGGTATTCTCAGGATAGATCGAATCTAGCTTCAACTTAAATACTCATGCGTTGTGTCAACTAAATTCAGTTAATTTGAGGAATAGTCATGAGCAAGTGCTTTTGGGCGCTTGTTCACTGATGGATCAAGCAGGCTATTACCTCAAAATTTCGTATAAACTTGAGACTAATTATAAATAATAGTGCAAAATCTTGAAACGTAGGAAATTATATTCTGAAAATTATTCAAAACATGCAATGTGTAAATCGATGAACTAATATCAAAGTTTTATGGTTCTGTTTTAACAACCTATTGACAATGTTAGACGTTATGAAAGATTTCTTGTGGTGTCAATGCAACTACTACTTTTTTGGTCCTTCTTTGAATTGGTACTAAAGCTCGATTGAATTGACAAATTCTGATTAATCTGAAATGATAAACAATTCAAAAAAAAATTAAATTCTTTGCCTCTGATTATGCGATCCTCTTGAAATTTTCATGAAAATTCAGTGTAGGAATCTGTACTCTCAAAATAAATTTCACTCGAATCGAATAATGATTCGACGATGTTTCAGAAGAAAATTTTCACTCTTCACATATAGTCCGTTCGCGAAAGTGTGAGCGAATAGTAGACGTTTGTTTATTTATCTGAAGTTGGCAGTATTTGCTGTCATAACGTGAAATAAAGTCAAAGTTGCCGAATGTACCGGCCTGGTCCGACGAGCTTGCGAGTTATCAGAGAACTTCATGCAATATTGACAACATTGAGTATCAACCTGACAAGAAAATAAACAATATTACCTAAAATTTTAATATACACAGTGGAATATGCGAAATTTCCATGGCCAACCGACGGCTCAATCTTTCGTGAACGGACTTTATGTATACCAACATAACAGAGAAAGTTTTGATAATGCAAAATTCAAAATTCACTTTTCCGTTTCCACATAATGCATGGAAAATAGTCTTTTTATTCTACCGCCCAAAGAATTATTCTAACCCATTACTGATTTCACAATTTAGTTCCATTTGCTTTACTACTCATATCCCATTCAAACTAGAATAACTGCCATAAGCTAAATACCCTTTAATCAATTCAACAAACAATGTGGTAGTAACCATGTGAAACAGTCATAATAGGAAATGAATTATCAATTATACTGTATCTCTTTGAGGCCAATAGTATAATCCTAGGATGATGTGTGGTGGACAGAGGAATAATTATAATTTATTCGGGGATATCTACAATGTTTGTAGTCCCTTGATATAAATAGAAACGTTTGTTGTATTAATTTGCAATTTCACTGTGTTACAACTCGTTAATGGATTATGATTGGACAGTAAAGTGGGTAGTAGGAGTTAAACATAGCAGTTATTAGGATGATTAATATTTGAAAAAAACTAACTATATTACGGATTATGTTTGTTGAACGTGAAAAAATATTCAGGAATGTCATTTTTCAGTTTGGGAGAAATTTTACTGGGTGTGGAAAACCCTGCGAAAATCCTCGCACTTATTTGTCAGGAGCAGGTTTTGAGAAAACTATTGCCTAACAGTAAAACCTAAAAAGAAAATAAGTGAAAAGAATAATGTAACGTTTCGGCGTCTATATCAGACTCCTTCAAAAAAACTTGTTAAATCTTTGTAATTCTGTATTTTTTCGTTTTTCGTACACAATTCCAAAGATTTCACGAGTCTGAAGAAGAAGTCTAATATAGAGACCAAGACGTTACATTATCCTTTTCACTTATTTCCTTTTTTAGTTTTACTGCTAGGCAACATTTTTCAAAACCTCTGCTAATGACAAATAAGTGCGAGGATTTTCGCAGGAGTATTTCATCTTAATTAAAATTTTTTTAATTATTTGTGACATTTCTTGTGAAAGCTTCAGAATTGTGTACGAAAAACAAAATATACACCATTCCAAATATTTAACAAGTTGTCTGAAGAAGGAGTCTCATATAGACACCGAAAACGTTACCCTTTTTCACTTATTCCTTATTTTGCATTGCATTGCATGAATTGACAGATAATAGTTATTAATCAGATGGGTTATTGAAGACAGCGACTAATGGTTAAGATATTTTAATGCGTGAGCGGAGCGAACGCGTTAATAGTCGAGACCATTAGTCGCTCGACTGATAACCGAGTTGATTACAAGATTTTTCCGACGATCTCACTATGAATTGTGTATGAATCTTGACTGAAATACAATCTCATTTTGCACGAGACTTACATTTTACATAATACATTTCATCTATGTATCTATGTTCCAGTAGAGTTTTGACATTTCTTGTAGTGCTTCTGAATACATTGCAGATCAAAATAGCATATATGGAGCATTAGAATGGTTCATTAATGATAAATTTCGTAGACATAAATTCTCTTTTGTTTCGAGACCGACGGAAAATGAATATATGACAAAGAACCAAAATAAATAATGAAATATAACCATGAAATTTGTGTGAATCAGAGATACACGTGATTATAATGATTTGAATAACCACAAAATTGCAGAAAATCTTCAAAAACCGACTTTCTAGCAAAATCAATCAGTCTTCATGAATTATAATTTTCATATTAGGTAATAGTCATAACAATTGGTTCATGAATCGCTACATTAAAAAACGAGTTGATTACAGGATTATGAATTGAGTATAAAGTTTTGATTGAAATACTTTTTTATTCTCATGAATATACATTTTTTATAATTTTGAATTTGGTGTTTCGGTAGAGTTGTAGCATTACTCGTTTTGCATCTGAATACTTCATGTTCGGTTGCACATTCAAATATTAGGAATTGATGAATAATCAACAATACGTAAAGCCCACCTTTTGTTTGAGGCCGACAAAAAAAAGTTATAATGTAGGTTTTTCACATAATACACTACTGGAAAAAATTAAAGGATCAAAAAAAATTCCAAATTTTTCGGCAAATTTCAACATGCCGTCACTTTGAGAGGAAAGGTCGTACAAAAATTAAAAAAAAGGAAATTGTAGCTCCAAGTGTCTAGTTTTTGGATTGGAACTTCAAAAATTTCAAAATTCGAGGTTTTCGAGTAATGATAGAAAAATCAGCAACAAAAAAATTTTTGTTGTCTACGAGCGTGAAAATTTTATTTTGCATAATCGTTATAATGATGCGATACTTTGTTAATTCAGCTTTAATTTATTTTTATTGACCTCAATACGTCCACTTTTCGCCGAGATATCGGTCTTCAAATGGAAAAGGATCCATTTGTCTTTGATAATCGATATCTCAGCAACCAATGATCGCACAGAAAAATTGAAGAAGGGTTTCAAGACCTTAAATGAACTCCCATTAATGAACAACCATTGCTTATTCGTAGAAATTGTTTTTCTTCATGTCGCATCAATATAAAAAATTTAACAAAAAAAGGGCTTTTGGTGGTTTCTTGGAAAATCTACCGCTGGATCGAAAATGTTGAGGAAACCAATAATGTTAAGTGTAACTTTCACAGTTCAATATGTTGATAAAAACCTTACGAAGAGCCAACTTAATCCAGCTAGCCGTTTTTTGGTTTGACTCGATTGAATTTTTGAAAAAAATAAGGATCACGTTTTTGCTCTGAGAAGCTCATAATCTTTAGAAAAGGCAAAAAAGAATTTTCTCGAGCTTTTTTCCACATTTAATTGCAGATAGTACATACATTTCAAAAAGAGAAAAATAAAAATAAACTAACAAATAAATTTTTATTAATTTAATAACGGGTATTGCCACCCCTGTTTTCAATAACGGCTCTCAAACGTTCAGCCATGTTAATCTCGTCTAGAAGTGGACGTATTGAGGTCAATAAAAAAATAAATTAAAGCTGAATTAACAGAGTATCCCATCATTATAACGATTATGCAAAAATAAAATTTCCACGCTCGTAGACAAGAAAAAAAAAATTGGTAAAATTTTGAGAATTTTTTTGTTGCTGATTTTTCCATTACTCGAAAACCACTGAAACTTGAAATTTTAATCCAAAAACTAGACACTTGGAGCTACAATTTCCTTTTTTTAAATTCCTTGTACAACCACTCCTCTCAAAGTTACGGCATGTTGAAAATTGCCGAAAAATTTGGAATTTTTTTAGATCCTTTAATTTTTTCCAGTTGTGTATTTCCCCGATGAATCCAGTCAAATCGCATACTTTATTGTTCAGCATTCAAAAGAAAAAACTTCCAAATCTGTCTCAAGGATGCTCGTTGTTCCATAAAAACATAAATACCATTCATTACTTCCTATGCACACAAGCGTACAATCTCTAGGTTTTTCGCGTCCTACTACGTGCCAGAAAGCCCAAGAAGAAAGTAAAAAGTAAAACGCTTTCAGATGTGCGAATAATAGACATCCACGCTATGCAAATGTTAGGTGAGTTTCATGTAAACATTAAATTGACACACATTCCGCGAACAGCTAATTAAAAGTCGATTCGTTGACTCGGTTGCCTATTTCAGGTGAAATTGCAATTTCCTTATCATGTCCTCTCTTCATTTTTACTTGGTTTCGATTGTAACTGTTTCCAACTCTCACGACATCTTCGCGAGGTGGAGATAATCAAATATTCCTTTTACTTGAGTGGAATTCTGCAATGATTGGTTTTATCAGAATTGCAATGCAGCACAGGCTGTTCGCTATTTGTGACGTTTGTAGGTTTCTCTGAGTGATTTCGTCTTCACCATTTTTTTCAGATTCAGCCGAACCAGATGAAAGGAAAAGAAAATTTGCCTCGATGAGAAAAGCCTGCTTTAAGGAATATTTCACCTAATTCTCTCAAAAAAAACCCATACATCTCATTTCACTTATTTGAGTATCCAGAGTTCTCTATCCCTTTCTGGTTAATGTTAGCATCTTCGTTGCCTTTGATTACTCAGTGAGCTGAAACCCACACTGAAGAAACCTTGTTGTTCTTGCCTAGTTCCTTTATGGCACTTCCATATTAGCTTCATATTGTCAGTGTGTTGGCCATGATTTAGCAATAATTTAGCGCATCAAATATACCAAATGTTATCTACAAAAACACCCACATTGGGGAGTTTACGCCCTCAAGGTTGGAGTGGCTCCATTTGAAATTTACTTTTATTTTAGTTGACCCTTCCAAATAATATCGATTTCTTTGAAAATAAATGTCCCACAGATGTGAAAATAAATGTGTTTTGAAGATGATACTACCACCTTTTATCAAAGTGAAACAATGTGAAAAATTCAATATAGAAATGTCATTAAAAACTCGTAGTTGTCATGTTCGAACAGCAATAACTCTCAAATTATGTAACAGCATTTTTCATTACAAAACATACAATGACCAGTTCTCAAAACATATGTCAACTTGAGTTTTTCCACGCTTGTCATAGAAGAGTCTTGTCGCTGTAGCAAAATGTTAAAATCTTCAAGAAATATATTCAGTAGTCGTACATAAAGTATAGTATGCTACTCGAGTATAATGACTGTGATTTGGGCCACTCGCCTAAGGCTCGTGGCCTAAACTTCACCTCGCGAATGAAAGCTATCATTATACTCTCGTTGTATAATATATTATTATCTGTCAATTCAATGAGCAAAAAAAGAAATCGATTTGAAATATAATCTGGGAGTATTCTGCATTTCTAGTAATTTTTTTAGGTTTTCACTCCAGTCTCTGAAACAGAAACATTCAAAAAAATTTTAATTGAGATGAAATGTCCTGCGTAAATACTTGCAATAATTTCTCATTAGCAAAATGGGTTTGAAAAAATTTCTGCCTAGACGTAAAACTAAAGAAGAAAATAAATGGAAAGGATAAGGTAACGTTTCGGTGTCTATCTCAGACTCCTTCTTCAGACAAATTCGGAAAATCTTTGGAATTTTTTCGTTCGTAGTCTAATTGATATTCAAAGTTAAATCAAATATTTTCGGATTTTTCTGTTTCAGAGACTGGGAGTGAAAACCTAAAAAATTTTTCTAGAAATGCATAATACAGTTTAACCATCATACATTCTTCAATGCAAAAACCACTGAACGATTTTCAAAGGATATTTTCATGAATTCAAGTAAAATTCAGGAAATAAAGTGCTCATTCTTTCAAGAAACAATATCTTTGGTAACATCTGCAACCCAAATGCCTTCGACCTCGTAAATCAATACTTTCAATCAATTAATAGATTTTCTCTGATGACTCATCGTTGATGACCAACAGCAAAAATCACAAAGACAATATCTTAATCATATTAATTGAAATCAATAGAAAACACACTTTCGAATGAGATCAGAGATTATTCAAGAGATGTGATCCACCTGAAAACAATTTATCCTACAGGTATATCACGATGATTTACGCTTTGACCTACTGTAGTAAGCTCCGGACGTAAAGTGGCCCAATCGAAAACGAACTTGACTCATTCGCTGAGCATCTGAAGATTGTGAGAAATTGACTCTAATTTGTCTTCACTTTCTCCAGCAAATGGCGATGTACTTTATGGGTAGTCGAGTGGAATAGGGTAGATATACAGGGACATGATTCCTCGATGAAAATAAGCAGGGGAAGTTAATTTTTTCGAAATCGACGCCTGTTCTAAGATACAGCCTTTGGAAGGCGATGACGAGTTGACAGTTTCAATTTTTTTTACGGTTTATTAAAAACACTGAGTCATAAAACTATACATAATATGGAGCACTAAGTAGATGTTACTCACACAATTTTTTTAGATATCATAACTATATTATTAGGGGTTGAAAATTACAACTCCCTATGATTTTCATTCGAAAATTGTTTTCGTGGGATAGATTTTCGAAGAATAAAATTCTCTTATGGTTTCTCATTCACTCCTGGGATAAAGTCTCCTGCAAAATTTCGATACAGTCATCACTGTTGATTCTATTTCAACGTTTAAGTGTTCCTTAGAATGAATATTCTAAGATATTGTTTGTCTATGACAGGGTATAAAGATGTTCTATAAATTTTCGAAGGTTTAATTACTAATTTCTGGAAGAAAATTATATCCGTTATATTTAATTTCACAAATATATATAATATTTTTTCTCCAACCAAGTCAAAATTACAATAAAATTGGTTTTAGTCAAAAATAGTTAATAATTTGGTTATAAATTTGAACACATCCTAATGACAGTGATTGTCAAGTAGACGTCAAATGCCATTACTTTTAATCCAAGGATTAAAAGTAGCGTTTTTTAATCCTAGGATTAAAAGTGTTGCTAAGTAACGAGTGATTTTGTACGGTAAGGAAATATATGACTTTTGCCACCTGAAAATAGTACAAAAATGTCAACATTTTATGATGGTTGGAGAAAAGAACTTTTTTTCGATTGATAAGCATAGTTGACAAAACCAATATTGAGCATAGACATCTTAAAATATTCATTTTATGGAACATACGATGAAATTAAATAAACAGTGATCATAACTGCTTGTACGTTTTTATTTTTTCTGAGAAAAGTATCGACTGTATCGAAATTTCGCAAGAGACTTTTTTTATCCAGAATTGAATGAGAAACATAACAGAATTTATTTTTCGAAAATCTGTCCCACTAAAACAATGTTTGAAGGAAAATCATAAAGGGTTGTTATTTTCAACCCCTAATAATAAAGTTATGGGATAAAAAATTTTTGTGAGTAACATCTACTTAATGAATCATATTCAAATGCATGCAGAATTGCAAAAGGATTTTGAAATCAAAACAATATAATTTAATTATGAAAAATTCTTATACTTAGCTGAGATTGCACATTCATGTATGTATTCAGTATCAATTTCAAGTCCCACACATGATATAAGAATACATAATAATAATTATAAAATATTTGTTATATCATGGTCCTACATAAAATAAACTTACACTTTGTAGTTTTTAGGTTTCTGGCTACCGGTTAATTTCACAGTCTCATTTACAAATAGTATATTAATTATAAGGATTAAAAGTGCATCTTTTTTTACGAGCAATATTTGCAGTTGCGAGGCGTAGCCGAGCGAATGCAAAATTGCGAGTTAAAATAGGCACTTTTAATCCGAATAATATTTACTATTTTTTTCTCCAACCAAGTCAAAATTACAATAAAATTGGTTTTAGTAAAGAATCGTTCATAATTTGGTTATGAATTTGAACACAGAATCATGACAGTGATTGTCAAGTAGACTTCAAATGCATTTACTTTTAATCCAAGGATTAAAAGTAGCGTTTTTAATCCTAGGATTAAATTGTTGCTAAGTAACAAGTGAATTTTGTACGGTAAGGAAATTTATGACTTTTGCACCTGAAAATAGTACAAAAATGTCAACATTTTTGATGGTTGGAGAAAATAGAATTTTGCATCATCGAATACTAAAACTCAAGATTCAAGAAGCGAATATAATTTCAATATTCTCGCAAAATATAGTCTGTCTCGTGTGACAGAAGCTCATTTCAGCTCGTCAATCAGCCTGGCAGCGATTTCAGCCAAAATATAATCTCTCCTTCTAACGAAGCGTGCCATAACATGAATAGAATGGCAGGGATGAAAAGATTAGAGGAGCAGGATGAATATTGCAGCATGATTTACCTTCAGGATGTGAGATCTGGAGTGAGATATGGTAAGGAGTTGAGTGGTTTCAGTCATTTTGGGTCTTTTCTGTTGGCTGTTTTGAGAGGGAGATGATAAAATTAGTCTGTACTGTAACACTTCACTTATTTGCCTATGGAAGAAAGGAGGTAGTTAAATCTACACATTCCAAGGTATTTCAGAAAGCGTCAATTGTATTTCAGAAAGCGTCAATTGTATTTCAGAATAGTCAATTGTATTCAGAAAGCGTCAATTGTATTTCAGATTAGTCAATTGTATTTCAGAAAGCGTCACTTGTATTTCAGATTAGTCAATTGTATATCAGAAATCGTCAATTGTATTTCAGAAAACATCACTGAATTACAAATGACGGGTTCTGAAATACATATGATATAATCTGAAATACAAGTGACGCTTTCTGAAATACAATTGACTAATCTGAAATGCAGAGTGACGCTTTCTGAAATACAATTGACTAATCTGAAATACAATTGACGCTTTCTGAAATACAATTGACTATTCTGAAATACAATTGACGCTTTCTGAAATACACTTGGAAATGGTGGTGTAGTATATGTCTGAGAAGAGGAATTGAAAATATGAAACAATCTTCATAACTATCATTTTTCAAGGATTTTGAGATAATTGCGATTGAAATAAACATTTTCAGAAGAAAAGACGATAGCCTTTTCTATGATTGTAAGATTTTTACGAACCGTCTCTGCCAAATTTTCACCATTTTGTGTCTTTTCTGCTGGCTGTTTTGAGAAGGAGATGATAAAATTGGTCTGAACTGTAACACTTCACTTACTTGCTTATGGAAGGAAGGAGGTATAGTTACATTCTGTGTATGTCTGAGAAGATGAATTGAAAATATAAAACAATCTTCATAACTATCATTTTTTCAAGTATTTTGAGATAATTGCGATTGAAATAAACATTTTCAGAAGAATAGACGATAGCCTTTTCTATGATTGTAAGATTTTTACGAACCGTTTCTGCCGAATTTTCACCATTTTGTGTCTTTTCTGCTGGCTGTTTTGAGGAGGAGATGATAACATTAGTCCTGAACTGTAACACTTCACTTACTTGCTTATGGATAGAAGAAGGCAGTTAAATCTAGTGTAGGTATGGCTGAGAAGATGAATTGAAAATATTAAACAATCTTCATAACTATCTTTTTTTCAAGTATTTTGAGATAATTGCGATTGAAATAAACATTTTCAGAAGAAAAGACGATAGCCTTTTCTATGATTGTTAGATTTTTACGAACCGTTTCTGCCGAATTTTCACCATTTTGTGTCTTTTCTGCTGGCTGTTTTGAGGAGGAGATGATAACATTAGTCCTGAAACTGTAACACTTCACTTACTTGCTTATGGATAGAAGAAGGCAGTTAATCTAGTGTAGGTATGGCTGAGAAGATGAATTGAAAATATTAAACAATCTTCATAACTATCTTTTTTTCAGTATTTTGAGATAATTGCGATGAAATAAACATTTTCAGAAGAATAGACGATAGCCTTTTCTATGATTGTAAGATTTTTAACGAACCGTTTTTCTGCCGAATTTTCACCATTTGTGTCTTTTCTGCTGGCTGCTTTGAGGAGGAGATGATAACATTAGTCCTGAACTGTAACACTTCACTTACTTGCTTATGGATAGAAAAAGGCAGTTAAATCTAGTGTGGGTATGACTGAGAAGATGAATTGAAAATATTAAGCAATCTTCATAACTATCTTTTTTTCAAGTATTTTGAGATAATTGCGATTGAAATAAACATTTTCAGAAGAAAAGACGATAGCCTTTTCCATGATTGTTAGATTTTTACGAACCGTTTCTGCCGAATTTTCCACCATTTGTGTCTTTTCTGCTGGCTGTTTTGAGGAGGAGATGATAACATTAGTCCTGAACTGTAACACTTCACTTACTTGCTTATGGATTAGAAGAAGGCAGTTAAATCTAGTGTAGGTATGGCTGAGAAGATGAATTGAAAATATTAAACAATCTTCATAACTATCTTTTTTCAAGTATTTGAGATAATTGCGATGAAATAAACATTTTCAGAAGAATAGACGATAGCCTTTTCTATGATTGTAAGATTTTTACGAACCGTTTCTGCCGAATTTTCACCATTTTGTGTCTTTTCTGCTGGCTGCTTTGAGGAGGAGATGATAACATTAGTCCTGAACTGTAACACTTCACTTACTTGCTTATGGATAGAAAAAGGCAGTTAAATCTAGTGTAGGTATGACTGAGAAGATGAATTGAAAATATTAAGCAATCTTCATAACTATTTTTTTTCAAGTATTTTGAGATAATTGCGATTGAAATAAACATTTTCAGAAGAAAAGACGATAGCCTTTTCCATGATTGTTAGATTTTTACGAACCGTTTCTGCCGATTTTCACCATTTTGTGTCTTTTCTGCTGGCTGTTTTGAGGAGGAGATGATAACATTAGTCCTGAACTGTAACACTTCACTTACTTGCTTATGGATAGAAGAAGGCAGTTAAATCTAGTGTAGGTATGGCTGAGAAGATGAATTGAAAATATTAAACAATCTTCATAACTATCTTTTTTTCAAGTATTTTGAGATAATTGAGATTGAAATAAACATTTTCAGAAGAAAAGACGATAGCCTTTTCTATGATTGTAAGATTTTTACGAACCGTCCCTGCCAAATTTTCACCATTTTGTGTCTTTTCTGCTGGCTGTTTTGAGAAGGAGATGATAAAATTGGTCTGAACTGTAACACTTCACTTACTTGCTTATGGAAGGAAGGAGGTAGTTAAATTCTGTGTATGTCTGAGAAGAGGAATTGAAAATATGAAACAATCTTCATAACTATAATTTTTTCAAGTATTTTGAGATAATTGCGATTGAAATAAACATTTTCAGAAGAATAGACGATAGCCTTTTCTATGATTGTAAGATGTTACGAACCGTCTCTGCCAAATTTTCGCCATTTGTCTTTTCTGCTGGCTGTTTAGAAAGGGAGATGATAAAATTAGTCCAGAACTGTAAAACTTTATTTATTTGCTTATGGAAGGAAGGAGGTAGTAAAATTCTGTGTATGTCTGAGAAGAGGAATTGAAAATATGAAACAATTTTCATTACTATCATTATCTCAAGTATTTTGAGATGATGCGATTGAAATAAACATTTTCAGAAGAAAAGACGATAGCCTTTCTATGATTGTAAAGGTTTTTCGATAAGAGGTGTTATTTTGATATTCAAAGAAAAAATGTCATCTTTCAATGTATATGATTGGATGTCTATTTCATTATGAAAAAGAAGGTATGCCGTTATATTGAAAAATAAATTCAGGCAAATGACCACCACGACCACGCTTATAGGACCATATCCTTTAAATGAAATTTTCCATAACAAATCGCGAAGTGGCTGTCTATGTCCTCGATAGCCTCACGAATTTCATTTTAGAGGTCTTGAATCGACACCTTAAACATCGTAAACCTTCTCTTTCACGTGGCCCCAAAAGAAGAAGTAGCAAGGTGTTAAATCACAAGATCTCGATGGCCAATTGTGATCACCTATTCGAGAGATAACACGACCCAGAAACTTTTCCCGCAAAAGATCAATGGTTTCGTTGCTTTTGTGGCATGTAGCGCCGTCTTGTTGAAAGTAAACGTTGTCCAGATCAATAC
Source organism: Propylea japonica (assembly GCA_013421045.1). Taxonomy (NCBI): domain Eukaryota; kingdom Metazoa; phylum Arthropoda; class Insecta; order Coleoptera; family Coccinellidae; genus Propylea; species Propylea japonica. The sequence goes on along the minus strand of CM024241.1, from coordinate 19,097,199 downwards.
TATCTAATTTCGGCCATAATTTCCAAAGAACCACGAGGAATGCACGAACCTGGGTTTTCTTCAACACTTTCGGCTACAGCAGCAATGTTCTCGGCTATTTTTGAGCGACGTGCACGGGTTTCATTCTTCACATCACTAACTTGTCCCACCTACTCGAATTTTTCCACCAACTTCTTCATTGCCGTCTGACAAGGGGCTTCACGACGACCCAAAAATATTCGAGTTTTACAAATCGTCTCTGCCAATTTTTTCACCATTTTTATAGTGAATTTTAATAATTCCAATGCGTTTTTGAAGCGTGTATTGTTCTATTTTTATTAATGGCGTAGTTTCCACTTGTCAAATGTCAAAAAATAAAAGCTTCAAAAGTGACATCTACCGAAATAGCGGGCTATTAGAAATTACACCTCTTATTGGAAAACCCTTTATCAAAGTATCTCCTTAAAATGTTTGCGTACTGCTTTGAATTGGATCTGATCATTTTACAGCGAAATTTCTCCTCGACAAAATGGATACACTATGAATTATTCCGAAAAACAGATGATTGGAAAAAATTAAATTCCATGATTCTGATTATGCGATTCTTTTAAAATTTCGCATGAATATTCTATATGAGAATCTTCAACTCCAAAATGAATTCCACGCGAATCGAATAAATTGTTGAGGAGATCGTTCGAGACCTTTTTCGGTCTAAAATGTTGAATTTACAGACATTTGAGCGAAACGATAAAGCACTCGTTTAAGTAGAACGAGCTCTCAAAAATGATCAATAAAGGAAAAAAATACCCTCATCAATTCTAACCTGAAACATCAGTGGTGTTAAAACAACAAGATAAATTATTTTTGATGGTTCAATGATTTCAAGTAGTACGTAAATCATTAAACATTTTAAACAATTAACACCAAAAAAGAGATCAAAACACCCAAATTATATCACATTTTATATCCTATGCCAATAATTCGCTTTCTACACAAAAAACCAACAATTGAAAACAATTACACAACCCAATAAACAATTATTATCATCTCAAAAAACGAGTTAAATTCAAGAATGAATGAAAAGCTGCTGACGAAGGAATACGATGAGCGTTGTTTAAATTAGATGAGGTTCTCAGAAATGTAAGCCAAGATATAAAATATGATGACAAAAAATAATATTATCATTCATGAATAGTAATGAAATCAAGACCCAGATTAACCAATTAACACACCCATCAAAAAAGCCGAATATTGTTAACATTTTATATCCAATCACAATCATTCGCTTTCTACACAAAAAACCTACAATTTCTTCTTTCAACACGATATCAACAATTAAAACAAGTGAAACAATTACACAACCCAATAAACAAACTATAATTATTTCAAACGATTATAATTCAGGAATGGATGAAAATCTGCTGACGGAAAGAATATGACGAGCAGAGTTCAAATTAGATGGTGTTCTCTTTCAATCTCGATTCATGTAAACAAACGCTCAGTAATTAAAAGGAACATTAACCGGACTAAATTGCCCCTGATATTGAAAAATCGACCCCGTTCTGGGATCTGAGTTAAAAATTGGAGTATCAAATGGCTCTAGGAAAATTATGTCTATGAGATTGATTCATTCATCCTGCCATAAATTATCGAGGAAATTTGTTCGAGAATTTCTAGGTTTTACACAGATTTTTAAGAAATTTCATTATTTAATGTTTGGTACTATTTGTGATGAATTTATCTATTTTATCTGTGAATTCAGCGATTCATGGGCCATTTCTTAATTTTGAACTCGTGGTAGAATATCTACGACTATGAATCTACCTATGTTATCAATATTTCATCGAAAAAAACCATTGGAAAAATAGACTGATTTTGTTAACTTCAGAATCTTGATATTCTTCCCCTTACCACGCCTGCAATAAGAGTGTTTTATGCATACAGACTCTCTCATCTTGTAGCAAATTTATTGCCCTTTCCGAATATGTGGTCAAATTTGATGAGACTACAAGTAAAACTGAATAATGATCATTGTAGAGGAGAAAGTCGAAATATTTCGTGAAATCAAGGAATGTTAAAGCCGTCAACATTTCGACAATGTGTTATAAGACATTTTTTGTTCCAAAGCACTTGTATAATCACTCCTCGAAGTTTGTCCCACTTTAAAAGTAGACAACTTGTATATAAAACAGTGTGTTCTATGCTCAGAATAAAAATCCGATATGCGTATTTTTCCTAGCAAACCCTTTTTCTCTTTGAAATGGAATATATTTTCCTCGCATATATGAGCTTTTCAGCTGAATTTTTTTCCATAGCGTTCCTCCCCAATGTTCATTTTTTCAGATTCACATCGTAACTATAGCAGAATGTCCAGATAACATGTTTTTGCGTTCGTGTTTCAAGCTGCGCGAGTATTCTTCTTTTGTCTGATGTGTACAGTCAGGTACATGAAAAATGTTAGTCCTGCCTGCCCTTTGAAAACATTCCACGAATAGAACCTATAGGATAGGTTTATACTCTACGTGAAATAGGTACTCAAATTGGGCATCATCGACTGGAAATTCCGAAAATATATCAATTTGAAACTTCATTGTATTTTTTTTTTGATATTTTCGAAACAGTATATTGTATCTGAATAAAATATACCAACCACATGATTGAAAAAATAAAAGTTTGAAGACAGAAGAAATCTATGCTTGTGTGTTAGAATTTATTAAAAAAATAAGCTGGAATATTCCAATCGAAGAATTCTCTGAGCAAAATTTCGTTTTCTCTTTTCATTTGATTTGTTATCTTGAAATGCATCTGAAGAAACAAAACAAAAGATACAGAAAAACCATGAGAAAACTATTTCTTTCTCATGGTTCCCATTTTTATTAGTATTCTAATATCAGCTTTCTGCCACAAATTATAGTCACATTGAAACGTTTTCTTGAAATTCCTTTTATATTGAAAAAAGCTGCTCTGAAACCAGGAGGGTTTATCAAACCAAGTTTGGCTCTCAAGTGATGATCTTTCAGAATCTCAGGAATGCCTCATTCCAAAGAACGACGAGGAAAGGACAAAACTGGGTTTTCTTCAACACATTCGGCTACAGGAGCATATATTCTCGACTGTTCTTGAGCGACATGCACGGGTTTTATTCTTCATATCATTATTTGTTCCAAACAGCTCGAATTTCCACCAATTTCTCTATTTCGGTCCGACAAGGTATACTTCACGACGACCCAAAAATGTTCAAGTTTTACGAACCGTCTCTGCCAAATTTTCACCATTTTTAAAGTGAATTTTAATAATTTCAATGCGTTCTTGAAACGTGTATCGTTCCATTTTTATAATGGCGTAGTTTCTACTTGTCAAATGTCAAAAAATGAAGGTTCAAACATCTACCGAAATAGTGGCCTATTCAATATAACACTTCCTATTGGACAACCCTTCTCCCATAGATTTAAATATCAATTTTCTGTCCTCAATATCGACTTCACTTTCGGAACAATGATGAAAAAGTTGTGACAAACTTATGCCAATAAAATTCTACGAAGCAACTCATGTAACCTCGTTAAAAAAACCCAAACTTCAAGTAACCTAAAAACTCACAAAAATGAACAACCAGAATACCAATTTCCCATAAACGAACAAATATACGGTACACTTGGAACAAGACCGAATTCCCTGAACCCAATACGGCATGCAAATAACCCCAAATTACCGAAGAAGGATTTTAAACAGCCGGCATGTTTGCCAGTGGCCACGGACAAGTCGAAGGACACACTCATCAGACAAGAGCATCGCATTGACGACGACCTGGTGGCACACATTGCCGATGCCTCACATGGTAACGGTGGTCTTGGCCGGATTCGGTTCTTTGAATTCGATACCTCGAAAGATCGACCAAATGGTGTTGGTGTAGAGGAAATAAGTTGCCTGTAGCTTTGCACGTAGTTGATGGGAGATTCTTCTTCGATTTGATTGATGAATGAGAGTTATTCTTCGGGAAAATGTTGTTCCTTGACTTTCTTGTGCTCACCCATCTTTATTTTTGTGTCACTGGTAGGTTTAAGATTCATTAACAGATTGATGAAGGTTTTTTCCATTATCTGACGGATTCTGATTTTTATGTGGAGCTTATAAATAAAGGATTTTCCAATAAGAAGTGTTATTTGAATAGCCCGGTATTTCGGTAGATGTCACGTTTGAAGCTGTCATTTTTTGACTTTTGACTAGTAGAAACTACCCATCAATATAAATGAAACGATACCCGCTTCAAGAAGGCATTGAAATTATTAAAATGCACTATAAAAATGGTGAAAATTTGGCAGGGACGGTTCGTAAAACTCGAACATTTTTGCGCCGTCGTGAAGTACTTACCTTCTTCGACTGCAATGAAGAAATTGGTGGAAAAATTCGAGCTGTTGGGGCAAGTTCGTGATGTGAAGAATAAAACCCGTGCACGTCGCTCAAGAACAGCCGAAAATATTGCTGCTGTAATTGAAAGTGTTGTTACGGTGAATAGATTCCGCTATCGAGAGATGATTAATGATTTTTTTTGGCCGGAATGGGATAGTATTGATCTGAACAACGTTTACTTTCAACACGACGGCGCTACGAGCCACACAAGCAACGAAACCATTCATCTTTTGCGGGAGAAGTTTCCGGACCGTGTTATCTCTCCAAAAGGTGATCACAATTGGCCACCGAGATATTGTGATTTAACACCTTGCGACTTCTTCCTTTGGGACCAAGTGAAAGAGAAGGTCTATGCCAATAGCCCAGCGCCGATTCAAGACCTCAAATATGGAATACGGGAGGCTATCGAGGACATAGATGGCAGCCACTTTGCAATTTCGTTATGGAATATTTCTTTAAAAGGATATGGTCCTGTAAGCGTGGTCGAGATGGTCATTTGCCTGATATTATTTTCCACTAGTAACGGTATAGCTACTTCTTTATAATGAAACAAACATCCGATCATTCATATTGAAAAATGGCATTTTTCTTTGAATATCAAAATAACTCTTATTGGAAAACCCCTAAGATATTTTCCGTATGGCCATATTCTATATTATAGCACACATTTACTCGTGTATTGAAAATGGCATATTCCTTTGAATATCAAAATAACACCTCTTATTGGAAAACCCTTGAAATATTTTCCCTATGGCCATATTCTATATTATATCACACCTTTGTATGAATAATTCGAATCTGGTGTTCGGAATTCGAGTACTCGATAGATATATATTCTTTTGAAATCAAGAGCTAACATAATACAATACATAAAACAAAATAAAAAATCCCTAACTGAGGTTGGTGCAAAACGGGGTACCATACTATTTTTTCGTATGATACCAGAGCTCAGGAAAAACCCCAGTAGAAAAAAAAAAACAAATGGTGTAGGGTAAAAGTGTTTCCTATAGCTTGACACGTAGTAGATGGAAGAATCTCCTTCCATTTGATTGATGAATGAAAGTTTTCTATTGGAAAATTTGGTTCCTCGACTTTTTGTCCTTCTCCATTTTTGTTATGTTGACACTCCATTAGGTTAGAGGAATTCAAACACCTCTTGATTGATTAAAGTTTTCTACTTGAATGTCATAAAGTACTTTTTACCTAGTTTTCTTCTAAGGAAAATACGAAATCGCTTGATGCCGCAAAAGATTTCGCCTAGTCTTGGAAAGAAAAACTCGTTAACCATGTGGACATAACGGTCAGAGGTTACAGAAATTGTCCGCTCGTTTCCACCGAAAAAATGCTCAATTATGCCAATTATGAGATTTGCAGGCTTCGTGGCTCAGAAGCAGAAACAGCTGAACAAATGGTATGCGAGTTTTCAGAGTTGGCCTGCCTCAGAACAATTCATATGGGGTAACAGGTCTTGGACCTAAAAGAGGTTACGGCCTAGTCTCCTAAGAAGGTAGTCTGTTTCATCAACGCCATTCACAACCAATGCCTAACGACTTAATTGACAATAAAAAGTGTCGAAAAAAATAATAAAATCATTTTCCAGTACGTCCCCTTTCCAATTATGCTTTAAGGAAAGTTCGACTAATCAATAAAAACCTCAATTGATACCTTCACCTTTCAAACAAAAATATTTTCACTTTTTCACGCGAAATCAAACATCTGCACAGCTCACGGATTCCAAATGTTACTCATGTCACTGTCAAATCAATCCGGTAGGTTTGCATTTCTAATCCACCTCAGGCAGTGTGCAAAACGGGTCTCCGGTACGTGAAATTCGACAACAAATTAGTTATAACGAGCTTGGATTTGGTTACTTCACTGTGATAATCTGTATTTGATAAGGTGTCTTCATTAGATATTAGTTATCATGGCACGCAAGTTTGAGGCATCGTATCGCTGGATTCGGATATCCATAGCTTGTATCATAATGATTCTGAGCTTGCACTTGAGATATTGGAGAGATATTCAGAAATAATTCATTGATGAGGATCGTTTTTGATCTACAGAGCCTCCAATCATATGCAGACTTTTACATAACAGTACAATAAATGATGTACTGACAGTGTCTCGTCTATAGTCTCGTGACAGCTCAGCTCAAGTCTTTCCAGGCCCACAGAGAGGCTCAAGTCCAGCAGGTGTCAACCTTGATGTGAAATATCCTTCACAAAGCAAGGATTTGATTACCCCATCAAACTTTCAGTTCATGTCATTCTCAGAAAGCAGTTGACCTATCCAATATCGAAATGAAGCATCTGTACCAAGATATGCTCTAATCCAGAAGATCGGAATGAGGAATAGAACATCATCACAAAAACCCTCAAGAAAAAATGGTTACCCCATGAAGATTCTCGATCTAGCCAGAGAACCGAGGGACACAAGAACAGAGCCCCAACGAATAGACCATGATTCTATAGAAACAATAACCTGTGTCATACCATATTCAAAGGGTATGTCTGAAAACATTAGAAGGATTGGTACAAATACAATGCGAAAAAGATTCTCGATGTAGCCTGAGAACCGAGGAAAACAAGAACAGAGCCCCAAAGAATAGACTCTAATCGTACAGAAAAAATAACCTGTCTCATACCATAGGTAAAGGGTATGTCTGAAAAAATTAAAAGGATTGGTAACAAATACAATGTGAGAACAGCGTTCAAGACCAAAGACACAATCAGGGGAAAACTCACGAAAGTGAAACCTTTCAACGAGAATCAAATTACCAAGGAGGTATTTATGAACTACCCTGTGAATTCGGCAGAACCTACATTTGGGAAACTAAACGCCACCTCAAGATTAGAATCAAAGAACACCAGATTCACAATGCTATGAACGAAGACCACAATATCAGACGGAACGAGGCTTCCATAATATCAAGAAAGAGAGAACTGGAAAGGAGTAAACTGAAGGAGCCTTCATGACTATACTGCCAACCCGATCAGTGCGCCTGCATTGAAATAAAAGATGTTTGTAGACCAAGAATACGTTCTGAATTGAGGAGACGAACTCGAATCAGGGAAGTACAAACCTTATTTAATACAACACATATCATCTTAGTTGAGAAATCATGTCAGTGACCTCTAACAAGAATTTGCAGAAATTCAATTTTCTGACAGCAAATTTCAGAAGCAAGTCGCATTAATTTTGCGATTTTCCTGAAGACGGCTGGCGAATCCAGATAATGGAACACCTCAAATACTCTTTCAACTAATGAGACATTATCAGAATTTCCCCTCGTTCACATCTGTACACCATTAACACATTAATTTATATGAAAAATATTGATAACATCCACAGTTGTGTATTTTTTCCATTCTTTCACCACGAAAGATCACGGGTCATATCTCACATCGTGAAATTTTCATGCTCATGCCAACCTATGTGTATCAAAATACCATACATAATATCTGTGTCAGTTGTACAATGTCGTGATCATGATGGTGAAGTGAAATTATTCACAATCGATAGTCAAAGAGTTGTTTACCTAGATTGCTGAATTATTCAGAACGAACTGGATGTAGATTTCGTTGCTCTTGAGCTTGACTTCTGTGAATTTATCTAGGAGACAAGTTTGGACATTTAGCAATGCAAATTCACGAAGAAAAGAATCTCATTTTAGAGTTCGTTCACTCTTTGTTTTGGCAATTTCTGTATTGGTTTTTTATGAATAGTTGATGAATCTATCGAAATAACTGCAAATAATTAGATAATACCTACATGAATCCACTCTATTTCTGATGTGAAAAGTCCGTTTAATCTTACATTGAATAATTTTCTTTGATAGATCAGAAAGGGAACCTCGTAAGAAAAATCAGTTTGAGCTAGTGGTTTTCTATTGAAAAACGTTTTGATATTATTTTTAATTATTTAAGTTCATTGCTCAACAGGAACGGAAGAAGATAATGAGCAGATTTCAAATTGCAATTATACGGTCTTAGTTGCTTAGCTGTGTCTCTACCAAGCAATTGCTACTTTCTATGTTTTTCATACTTTGATTCATAAACTTATCATATTATCAGTCGAATGAATAGATCAAGTTCTTCTGAAGTCAAAGGAATCTACACTAGGATTCATCTTTTCGTTTCGTAAAAAAACCTGTCAGTAAGATGTCACTCCACTTTTTTCTTTCTTTGAACAGAGCTAATATGGGAAGTGCCGAAGATAATTCAATGAAGTAGACAAGAACCCATAAGCGCAATCCGTTCACCGTAACTGTTTCTCCAGCCTCATTTTCGAAAAAGTAAGGTCCAATAACTCCACCGGATCATAAACCGCACCAGTCACACGTTGAGCATAGAGAGCCTTTTCAACAATATCTCTTGGGTTTTTCGAGTCCCAGATACGACAATTTTTCTTGTTGACGAAGCCACCAAGTTGGAAATGGGCCTCATCACTCAAGATGATATATCGGTTGAATTCCGGATCATTTTCATGCATTTCAACGACCCAATCAGAAAAGACACGACGTTGTTGATGATCGGCCGGCTTAGTTCTTGTGTGAACTGAACTTTATAAGCCTTAAGACCCAAATCTTTATGCGAAATACGGTGTAAGGATGTTTGCGGAATGCCTTATTTCAAAGAACGACGAGGAATGGACAAACCTGAGTTTTCTTAAACACTTTCGGCTACAGCAGCAATGTTTTAGGCTGTCGAGCGACGTGCACGGGTTTTATTCTTCACATCACTAACTTGTCCCAACAGTTCGGATTTTTTCAAAAATTTCTTTATTGCGGTCCGACAAGGTGCTTCACGATGACCCAAAAATGTTCGAGTTTTACGAACCGTCCTGCCAAATTTTCACCATTTTTATAGTGAATTTTAATAATTTCAATGCGTTCTTGAAGCATGTATCGTCCCATTTTTATTAATGGAGTAGTTTCTACTTGTCAAATGTCAAAAAATGACAGCTTTAAACGTGACATCTACTGAAATAGCGGGCTATTCTAAATAACAACTCTTATTGGAAAGCCCTTTAGGAGAAACGCGAATTTAGCCTCCTTGAAGCTCTGTCAGGCATTGCAGTAATTTGGATCTTTGGAGATGGAAAGCGAGCTGTAGTACAATTGCGAAAACATCTTTTATGGAGGTCACAGTGGAATGTTACTCCTTAACATTCTACAAAACAAAGAAACCTACACCAGGATGCATTCTTCTTTTCGTTAAAAACCTATCTGAAAGATCTCATTTCACTTTCTTCTTTCTCTGAATGAAAGGCACTGATTCCAGCAACTACGAGGTCGTGATTTCGACGAAGAATTCCGTCGTCACATTCCACAATCGGAAGTGAGTGAGAGTGATAAGAACCTTTATTCAGTTTAACCGTAACATTGGTTAATGGGTCGAGCATGATCGCGTTTCGAAAGCAAATACCCTCGACGAAGCGTAAAAACGTGTCAAAAGTAATTGTCCGAAAATTCTGGTTTAACATGTTAACCACCCAATCATCTCTAGATGCACGAAGTGGTTTCTATGTACCATATTCATGCGAGAAAGTTAGATGTTGCTTTCGACGGAACTATTGTGAATCAGGGATGCATTCAAATTGTATCCAGTTATGAGATAATTGGTTAGAGTACTCAGGTCGTCAATAGAATTCGAGAAGTTTGATAGTTTCTAGGTTATGGGTGGAAAAATGAATTGATTTGGAGTTAATGGTTTGGAAACGTTTTCTGCGTTGAAATGTGATTGTATTATTCTCTTCTAATGAGTTTTTTCGAGATCTTAGGTACTTTCAGTGATAATACAAGACTGTAATATTGTTCTTGTAAATAGAATTATGATGTCATTTCTTTCTTTAATAAATCAATCCAAATACGATCTATTCCAATAGAACAATTGGCCAAATTATCTAGTTCATCTAACAAAATACATGTGGATTCCTTAATTTGCCTTTTATAATTATTAGGTTGCGTCATTAGGATCTTTGTGTTGTTCCAGTTCATCATATGATCTCCGCTATTTGAACATACATGATCAGCAATTCGTGATGTGTAATGACTTTATTTTGATGTTGTTTCTTATGTTCCGTTTTTTTATGTCTAAAGGTCTTGATGGTCTCTCTGTATAAGATTTTTCACATATACAGGGAATATTTTAAACACATTTTTTTAATTTTTGTGTCTCATTCATTGGTTCCGTTCTGATTAGAATGGATCTCAGATCATTTTGTGTTTGAAAACAGTTCCCATGTTGAATTTAGAACCAATTCTTCTTATTCTTTTCTGAAATTCCAGGAATATAAGGAATGACGTTCAACAATTTGGTTTTGAAAACAGAATGGATTTTATGAATATCACATGGATCAATTCGAAAGTGCGAGGAAAACTCAAAAGAACAGAGAAAATTTTATTCGTCGAAATTACTTCGATAAGTTCCAAGTTTTTAGAATTGAGAGATAAATGATGAAAAGATCTTTTCTAAAATTGTTTTGCTTCCATTCTCGATTGCTCCGATGAATAACTTATTCAGTGCATCTGATCATGTATGTCGAGATTTTGCAAAAATTGCAGGAAATTTCACATTAATAAAAACCTGCGGTACAGGTTATGGTGAGAAATAAAATGTGTAATGATGCATCGGCAGATTATACGTTAATTTCACTGCATTGGTTCTTACGAATGTGTGATATTAGAAGTAGGCTTCGTAGTTCTCGTTACATTCCTCGGAATGTCCCGGTATTGATTGCTTATACCCATCTAGGTTGTCGATAATGTGTTCGATACTCTTCTGATTTAAGTAATTTTGGTCTTAGTGGCACCTGTTATAGATAATTCATTGTATGAGTATCTAAAATGTAGATTTTTGAGTGGAATCGTCAAGATTATGTTATCTTCTGAATGAAATCTCGCGGTTCTTCGTTTTGTGTTCGAATTAGTTTGAGATTCTCATAAATTGTTGATAAAATATTTCAGTAATTCTGGAATTGAAAATTATTATAAAATCTTATATTATTTATTCAGATTCTGTTGAACCGATTCTTATCATATGCTTCTTTAGGCGACAATATCTTTTTATAAAGCCAGTGAAGAGGCGTAGGTAACTTTATTCTTACTGAGATAGAAATACCTTTCCGACCTTGGTGTTTTGAAGTTCTGAAGGGACTTTTTGGAATGATCCATTCCCAAAAAAATTCTTCAGAGAGCTTCATAATCAGTTTCTACCTTCTCCAAAAACTGTTTCTCATAGGTGCGATTGCCTGTACCATGAAAGGGTTCTGGCCAGTAAGTGACCTTCGGCTAGTGTTCTTTTTTTTAATTCCTGAGTGACAAAGAAACCAAGACTGATTGGTGCATTTGTTTTTCGTTTCTGACTTGATAGATATCAGATAAATCCTTGACAGAAAAATGAAATCTGTGTGAAATTGAAATATTTCCAAGCGATCTTGCTTCTCAAGTTGGTATGGCAGAATGAGCGTTTTTGCCACTGAAATAGATGGAAGGATTGAGAGCATCTTGAAATCTTACTAGCAGATGACGACTCTATACGAACAAATAAAATCGAATTGATGTTTATAAATCATCTAGAAGCACTGAGAAATTTCTGATAACTCCAAAATCATTCTCAGAATCATTCATTATTCATATCATTGTGACATGAGTTAATCTATGATGAGTTTGTCACACGTTTTTATTATTATCCGAAAATTGAATTCGATATTTAGGATGAAAATACAACTATTGAATCTATGGGAGATGGTAACCCTTCAGTAGGGTCAGTAGCGGTCTTAGAAGAACAGGAGATTCGAAAATCATCACTGGGAATGCCACACCTGGTTTAAAACACCCCTCCTGGCCCAAAAGCATGAATTAAGTATTTTTTATTTTAATATGATGGTATTTATTCGAACAGTTTTAAGTTTCAATTTTGTAAAAAAACGGCGAGACGAGACAGGGTTTTTTCTACTGATGTTTTTCCTGTGCTCTGGTATCATACGTCGATAGTATGGTACCCCGTTTTGCACCAAACTCAGCTAGGGCCTTTTTTGTTTCATGTATTGTATTGTTAGCTCTCATTTCAAAAGAATATATAAATTCAAAATACTCTCAAAAAAGTGGGTTAAACTGAAAGTATCTACAAGCGAATGAACCGAAAGTGAAACTTATCATCGTGCATAATTCAGCACTGCCAGTTCCTCTTTGATTATAGGAAACAATCATAAAGACCAAGATTTTAAACGATGAACTCTTACAGATAATATACATTTCAATAATCACAATCCTCTGCATTCGGTATACGGAATAACTTAGCGGGTTAGAAGTAATCCGCTACTTCTTGAACAAAATGCTCATCACTTACGATTTACGATACATAGCTGGAAGAATCTCAACAATGAGATTAAACCTTCAGCTTCCGTCCTCTTATTGATATGGATTAGATAAACAATGAACAACAGTTTAAAATACCACGTTTATGAATGTAGTGAATAATTGAAGAATAAATATTCACAACACTAATATCCTGGATACTGCCTTTTTGATCTCAAAGGTTTTCCTATAGCCACTGACGGTTCGGAGGATATTTTTCTCCCAAAAGGATTATTTTGAGAACATTTTATTTTGTGAGAGGACTTCTTTTGTAAATTGCATTGCCAATTACAGTGGTGTCAGGCTATGGATTTATATCAAATGGTGCACACCAAGAAACAGTTATGGGTTCGATTGTGCTTTATCATTCTCACTCAAATTCATCAGAATCAGAATAAAGAATCAGAGCCATTTTCAGTCAATAATATTCACGCCAGGGTTGTTGCATTTCTCCTATGCTCTTTGAAATATATATAGCGAAAGCATGTCGCTGTGGAAAAGAAAATGTCGAGGTATGAGTATCGAAATTGATGGAGATACTTGCATATACACTCTCCAATTTGCTTACGATAAAGTTTTTTGTGCGAATGATAAAGAAGACCTAGAATATATGGCGAGAAAGCTTCAAGAAGAGTATGGAAGATGGCGTCTTCAGATGAATATATCAAAAACAAAATACTTGTGTGTTGGAGAAGAAACCATTGATTGGAAGCTAGAAAATAATGAAACCATAAAGAAATGCAAAAGCTACAAATACTTGGGTATCAACTTCAATACAGAAGGAACAGATGACACCGAAATTAAAATACGAATATATAAGACAAAGAAAATAATAAATTCGCTGAATGGTATTCTATGGAGCACATAAATGAAAAAAAAAGAAACATAAGATATATGATACACTAATAAAAAGTACCCTAGTATACGGATCTGAAACTTGGCGATTGAAAGAACAACTGAGGAGGAGGATAGAAGCTACAGAAATGGATGCAATACGACGAGCATGAAGAACTCCGAGAAGAGGAGAGGGTACCGAATTTGATAATAAGGGAAGATATGGAAATAAAAGAGACAGTCACAGAATATATAGATAGGAAGCAGAAAAGTAATGAGATGGATACCTCCGGAAAACAGAAAAGAGGAAGACCAAGAACGACATGGATTAGTGGAATAAGAAAATCAATGAGTGAAAGAGGACTAAATGATGAAGACTGATACAATAGAAGGCATTGGCAAATTGGGAATCGGACAACGTCTTTAGGATGTTTTAATCCGAATGTATATAAAAATAGTGCTAAATACGGTACATAAATGTCAACATAGTTGGGCATTCAAATCGATCAAGTGATAGACAACAATCCTCGAAAATTTCAATGCAACCAAAATGCACCTATCATAACTTGAGTCCTGAAATACCGACGTCCGATATTATTCAACCTAGCTCCACAAAGACAATTAAGACTCCATTGCATGTGAATGAATAATGTACTTAACTCTGACAGAAGATATGACATTAAGCCTCTTGTCTTTAACGACCTTGAAATGGAGGTCATTATGTCCCATCATCTACTCTAGTTCTCGAGCACCACAATAAAAAGTGAAACCAGAATCCAGATTTAACGAAAACTTTCACGAAATTACTATTATTTGGGTGCTATTCAGGGTGTATGATTTTGTCACCGAACCATTCTGAGCCGGATAATTTAAAATGTTTTGTATCGTTAACCTCAATTGTCAATTCGTTATTCGCTTCAAGCAGAACAAAATAAACCTCAAGTATGTGTGTCACTTCTTTTTGTCGTCTATGAGTAGGTACAGAAATGTGTAGTTTATTTATGCAAATCGATTCTAGGCACAAAAAGTTTTAAGGAGAGCCGAAATAATGAGTGTGAGAATTGTACAAGGAAAGTTTCTTATCAAAGAGAGTTTCGGAGAGGGGAAAGGGCAAGAGACATGCAGTTCAACTGTTTCTGCAGGGTGAGTTGTAATTGAAAACCTTGACTCTGACGCAGAATCAAAAAAACAGAAATTAAAAAAATGTGTTGCTAGTGAAAACATAAAGAAATTGCTGACGACGAGTTTCTTAAAAAGCAATCAAAGTACAGAGTTTTTTCTTCACAGAATTTTCGCTAATTGGGTTTTTCTTAGGTTCTCTTTTGAGCGCTCGTTCTTTTTAAATTTTTTGGCCCAAAGGTAAGTCTCGAATTTTGAACAGAAAATAATTTAAAACGATAAAGTTTGAGACACTGACGAATGACGAATCCGTGGTCAAATTCAATTCTGTCCATGGGACAGTCCATCCGTAAACACTATAATTTGGTTCCCAAATGACTCCGTTAAGTTCTCTAACCAGCAATTATAAATTTTTGTTTGCGGCTACATGAAAGATCATCAAGACATAATAGAAAAGAGACGCTATGACATACAATTGAGTAAGGAAAAATAGTACCACTGGGCGGGGCTAAGTCAGGGGCCAATATAGCGGAAAGTTCAGGGTTGAATTAAGTTGCCAGTTTTTTCTGTTTACAAATTCCACTCAAAAAATACAACGTGTTGGGTCTTTAGAAATTCTGTTCAAAAAAGGTCAATTCTTCAGGCGATAATATACACAAACATATAAAAAGATATCAGAATACCAAGACAGACTAGCAAAAATTCGAATGCGGATCTGTTCAGTACTCATCCCTAACTGTGACATGTTTTTCCTCTAATTTTCTTCTTATCTGTCTCTTCTCTGCTTGAAGAAAGCCTTACATCACACGATACCATTTAATTGCATATTGTTAAGCAGAAAAAATCACAATTTAGCTAGAAATAGGCGCAAGACTCACAATTACTCCAGAAAATTCAACGATGTCAATTTTGACGTTAGGTGGTAGTAATATGGCGCATCTGACACCACGTTTATTTCAATGATGGCAACTCTATACTATCCTATCTCTGTGTAAGATAATTATAAGAGGCCACATAGGAAAAATTGCAACTACATTGTTAACAAAATCAGCCTAATATAAACCATAGAGTTTAATTTTTTTCAAAATTTTTCAAATTATTGGAATTTGTCAATCAATCAAGCTGAAATTTTTCATGTTTCATGGTATCATACGAATTAAAACAGTACGCAAAAATTCTAGTTATAGATGCGTCAACACACGATCGAAATAATGAAAAAAAAATTTTAATATTTCCATAAGAAACTTTCAATTGAAATGAAATCGGTTTGAGGATGTTAATTGGCGAAGTAACTGACCATGCAAATTTTCAAAAAGATTGTGAAATCAAACCACCAATTTTCATATTTTAAGTTATAGATTTTTAACGTACGTCAGTTTTTTTGATCATTTTCGGAATACCTATAATTCCGATCGTGTTGAGATTTTGCATTCATCTATTCAGTTTCTCAAGTCCTATACAAATTTTTGAGGTTATAGCCTTATTGTTCCACCGATGAGCGTCCAAAGGCACCTGCTTTGTGCTTTTCTTGAAATTTTTCTCAGATCTTTGATGTTTCAGGAAATTGAGTCTTATATGTAGATGGTAGGTTATTCGTTTGTTTTGTTCATAAACATGAATATAAAACGGTACTACTGAGCATGGGAATTGGTTGAAAGTGGAAAGGAAAATAGATTATGTGTAAAATATTCAATCTCAACCGTGATTATATTCATTATACTCTGATTTCAATGCAAGATTCTCGAGAGCTTATATAAAATTGTATTAGAATTATCGATAATATCTTTTAGTCGTTAGTCGTTAGTTTGTTTCCTCATTTAATACGGAAGAATTCGAGAGTATAAGAGAAATAACATTTACGTGAGGAATCTATGGGACAATATCTCATTCATGAAGGTACTGACCTCACCTAGAGCTACTGACCTTCATTTGTTCTAACTTAATTTCGAACCTTGACCTGTGAGTGTCAGGAGCACAGATCTCACATTTCGAGTTATATTTCGTGTTTGCCCAGCTATACCTAGTCCGTTCACGAAAGGTTGAACCGTCGGTTGGCCATGAAAATTTGGCATATTCCACTGTGTATACTGAAATTTTAGGTTATGTATTTATTTTCTTGTCAAATTGATACGCAATGTTGTCAATATTGCATAGAGTTCTCCGATAACTGGCAAGCTCGTCGAACGAGGATGGGCACATTCGGCAACGTTGAATTTATTTCACGTTATGACAGCAAATACTGCCAACTTCAGATAAATAAAGAAACGCCTACTATGTGCTCAACCTTTCGTGAACGGACTATAGACAAAATCGATTCAACTGTCGGAGATTATTTCTTTATGATGTATAAGATTAAACATTGTTAGAGCATAGGTAATATGTTTTTCCAGTGTTCTCTCGATATAAATTTTTCCAAATCTGAATTGTTTGGTCCATTTGCCAAAAGAAACTTCATTACAGAGGTGATTCATTAATGATAGATAAAACACAACACAACACAATGATAGATCAAACACAACAAATCAAATTTCACCTCTACTACGTCTGATTTCAATCGACGAAATACAAACATAATCGTTAAGGCACAATAACACAACAACATAAAACTTCATCTTAACAAAATAGTCAACTTTACAGAAACTAATAACAACATAAACAAAAAGAAAATCGAAACTATCGGCACATCTGGTTCACCCTTAGATAAAGGTTGTCTAAGGGTTCACCTCTACCGGAAAGGCGTCAGCGTCCTCTTAAGATCATTTCCCGGAGGAAGCAAAGAAGTCCGGGAAACTATTTCCAGGAATTCTGCTAGGATCGTCGAACGATCTTCTCACGTGGTACTGACAGTTCTTCGACGAGAAACAGGCGATGTTGGACCATACGAATAATTACAAAAAGGAGTAACCGATGAATGAGAACTGTCAAAAGTGTCAAATATTGTTCAAAAGTAACGATACTTGCTTTTTTCTGTTCCAAGTTCAAAGTGTGATTTCTGGACACGTCTGGCAAAATTTTAGAGAATAAAGGGAAGGAAATAACCCACATAACAGCATACCATGTAAATACACGTCGACAAATAACAAATATCATAACAAAGATCAATAAAAAAAACAAAAAAATTGGTCTCACCTCTACTATGTCTGATTTCAATAGACGAAACACTCAGATAGTCGATAAGGCACAAGAACACAACAACATAAAAATTCATCTTAACAAAATAATCAACTCATAAAAACTAAAAACAACATAAACAAAAAGAAAATCGAAACTATCGGCACATCTGGTTCACCTTTACCGGAAAGGCGTCAGCGTCCTCTTAAGATCATTTCCCGGAGGAAGCAAAGAAGTCCGGGCAGCTATTTCCAGGAATTCTGCTGCGATTGTCGACCGACCTTCTCACGTGGTATTGACAGTTCTTGGACGAGAAACAGGTGATGTTAGACCATACGATGGATTACAAAAGGTAATAACTGATGAATGAGAACTGTCAAAAGTGTCAAATATTGTTCAAAAGTAACGATACTTGCTTTTTTCTATTTCAAGTTCAAAGTGTGATTTTTGGAGACGTCTGGCAAAATTTTATAGAAGCGAGGAAAGAAAATAGTCCACATAACATCACACCAAATAGAAACAAGTCGACAAATAACAAATATCATAACAAAAATCAATATAAAACAAAAAAATTAATCTCACCTCTACTATGTCTGATTTCAATAGACGAAACACTTAAATAGTCGATAAGGCACAAGAACAAAACAACATAAAACTTCATCTTAACAAAAATAAAAACAAAAAACAACATAAAAAAAAAAAGAAAATCTAAACTATCGGCACATCTGGTTCACGTCGACCGGAAAGGCGTCAGCGTCCCCTTAAGATCATTTCCCGGAGGAAGCAAAGAAGTCCGGGCAGCTATTTCCAGAAATTCTGCTGCGATCGTCCACCGACCTTCTCACGTGGTACTGACAGTTCTTGGACGAGAAACAGGTGATGCTAGACCATACGATGAATTACAAAAGGTAACAACTGATGAAGGAGAACTGTCGAAAGTGTCAAATATTGTTCGAAAGTAACGATATTTGCTTTTTTTGTTTCAAGTTCAAAGTGTGATTTCTGGAGACGTCTGGCAAAATTTCAGAGAAGTAGGGTAAGAAAATAGCACACATAACATCCACACCACGTAAACACACATTGATAAATAACGAATATCATAACAAAGATTAATAAAAAACAAAAAAATAATCTTACCTCTACTATGTCTGATTTCAATCGACGAAACACTTAGATAGTCGATAAGGCACAAGAACACAACAACATAAAACTTCATCTTAACAAAATAATCAACTCGATAAAAACTAAAAACAACATAAACAAAAAGAAAATCGAAACTATCGGCACATCTGGTTCACCTCTACCGGAAAGGCGTCAGCGTCCTCTTAAGATCATTTCCCGGAGGAAGCAAAGAAGTCCGGGCAGCTATTTCCAGGAATTCTGCTGCGATCGTCGACCGACCTTCTCACGTGGTACTGACAGTTCTTGGACGAGAAACAGGTGATGTTTGACCATACGAAGAATTACAAAAAGGAGTAACTGATGAATGAGAACTGTCAAAAGTGTCCAATATTGTTCAAAAGTAACGATACTTGCTTTTTTCTGTTCCAAGTTCAAAGTGTGATTTCTGGAGACGTCCGGCAAAATTTCAGAGAATAAAGAAAATAAAATAGCCCACATAACATCACGCCATGTAAACATACGTCGACAAATAACAAATAGAATAACAAAGATTAATAGAAAACAAAAAAATTAATCTCACCTCTACTATGTCTGATTTCAATCGACGAAACACACAAATAGTCGATAAGGCACAAAAACACAACAACATAAAACTTCATCTTAACAAAATAATCAACTCGATAAAAACTAAAAACAACATAAACAAAAAGAAAATCGAAACTATCGGCACATCTGGTTCACCTCTACCGGAAAGGCGTCAGCGTCCCCTTAAGATCATTTCCCGGAGGAAGCAAAAAAGTCCGGGCAGCTATTTCCAGGAATTCTGCTGCGATCGTCCACCAACCTTCTCACGTGGTACTGACAGTTCTTGGACGAGAAACAGGTGATGTTAGACCTTACGATGGATTACAAAAGGTATTAACTGATGAATGAGAACTGTCAAAATTGTCAAATATTGTTCAAAAG
Organism: Propylea japonica; assembly: GCA_013421045.1. Classification (NCBI taxonomy): domain Eukaryota; kingdom Metazoa; phylum Arthropoda; class Insecta; order Coleoptera; family Coccinellidae; genus Propylea; species Propylea japonica. The sequence goes on along the minus strand of CM024241.1, from coordinate 19,077,302 downwards.
TAACGATACTTGCTTTTTTCTGTTCTGAGTTCAAAGTGTGATTTCTGGAGATGTATGGCAAAATTCAAAGAAGAAAGGAAGAAAATAGCCCACAAACATAACACCATATAAACGCACGTCGACAAATAAGAAATATCATAACAAAGATTAATAAAAAACAGTAAAAATAATCTCACCTCTACTATGTCTGATTTCAATTGACGAAACACACAAATAGTCGATAGGCACAAAAACACAACAACATAAAACTTCATCTTAACAAAATAATCAACTCGATAAAAACTAAAAACAACATAAACAAAAAGAAAATCGAAACTATCGGCACATCTGGTTCACCTCTACCGGAAAGGCGTCAGCGTCCCCTTAAGATCATTTCCCGGAGGAAGCAAAGAAGTCCGGGCAGCTATTTCCAGGAATTCTGCTGCGATCGTCGACCGACCTTCTCACGTGGTACTGACAGTTCTTGGACGAGAAACAGGTGATGTTAGACCTTACGATGAATTACAAAAGGTATTAACTGATGAATGAGAACTGTCGAAATTGTCAAATATTGTTCAAAAGTAACGATACTTGCTTTTTTCTGTTCCGAGTTCAAAGTGTGATTTCTGGAGATGTATGGCAATATTCAAGAGAAAAAAAGAAGAAAATAGCCCACAAACATCACACCATATAAACGCACGTCAACAAATAAGAAATATCATAACAAAGATTAATAAAAAACAAAACAAAAAATCTCACCTCTACTATGTCTGATTTCAATCGACGAAACACACAAATAGTCGATAAGGCACAAAAACACAACAACATAAAACTTCATCTTAACAAAATAATCAACTCGATAAAAACTAAAAACAACATAAACAAAAAGAAAATCGAAACTATCGGCACATCTGGTTCACCTCTACCGGAAAGGCGTCAGCGTCCTCTTAAGATCATTTCCCGGAGGAAGCAAAGAAGTCCGGGCAGCTATTTCCAGGAATTCTGCTGCGATCGTCGACCGACCTTCTCACGTGGTACTGACAGTTCTTGGACGAGGATCAAGGTGATGTTAGACACGATTTGGAGCCGGTAAAAGACTGAAGAGTTACTTCTGGTCTGTCGGGCAGCAGAACGGCCCATCTGGGTCACTGGGACAGTGTAGCGGTCTCCCCATATCACGTCTCATGCCCCTCTTGGTGCCACTGGTGCAGGGACGGATCGTAAATTGAAGAGTACCACAGGTTCTGTATGGTGGTACCGGAAGTGATTGGAATTCGAAAAGGTTCAATTTGTTGGACAATTATGTCTGTACGAAGTATGTGAGGGATTGATGAAGAATATGTCTGTATATATCCATTATTTTGAATTGGGAGCTAACCAAGTACAATACATGAAACAAAAAAGTCTTTAGTGAGGTTAGTGCAAAACGGGGGGTACCATACCTAGTCTGTGTATGATACCAGAGCTCACGGAAAAACCCTGTCTCGCCGTTCATACAAAATTGAAACCTAAAACTACTCGAATAAAAACTTTCAATATTATGATACAAAATAATTTATTCTTGCTCTTGGGCCAGGAAGGTGTTTTAAACCAGGTCTGGCCTTTCAAGTGATGATTTTTCGAATCTTCTGTTCTTTTAAGACCACTACAGGACCCTACTGAAGGGTAATCATCTCTATAGATTTAACACAAGGTATTTCATTCTAAATGTCGAATTCAATTTCGGAATTATGTTAAAAAAACGTGTAACAAACCTATGACAAAATGACATAACATATAGTCCGTTCACGAAAGGTTGAGCACATAGTAGGCGTTTCTTTATTTATCTGAAGTTGGCAGTATTTACTGTCATAAAGGAAAATAAAGTCAACGTTGCCGAATGCACTCGGCTCGTCGACGAGCTTGCGAGTTATCAGAGAACTCTATGCAATATTGACAACATTGCGTATAAATTTGACAAGAAAATAAAGAACATAACCTAAAATTTTAATATACACACTGGAATATACCAAATTTCCATGGCCAACCGACGGCTCAACCTTTCGTGAACGGAGTATAGGTACAATTTATTTTCGAATGAAACAACCGAAATATTCAAAGACGCTAGATGGTTGAGTTGAGTTTGATACACCTCATAATGGATGCTCAAAGTTATATTTCGTCCAATTTCTTATGTAAGGAATATTCAATTTCAACTTATTCCCAGAAGAATAAGTTGAAATAATAATAAAAAATTTAAACATCAGTTTGAAAAGAATTGTGCATAACTAAAATTCGTTTTATAATGAATCACTTTGATTTTTCAGAACTTTTTCGTTCGAAATGACATAAATAATGATCATTGATTAAATTGAAAAGATTATTTAACGAAACGATAATATTTCTTCAGCATTATTTCAATGGAATTGTGAGAAGGAGGTTGATAAATTGTAATTTGATACTATAATTTTCATCTTCCTTTCAATCTTATATTTTTGAAGAGATGTAAAAAGTAAACTGATAATTTCATTACTTTTTACTGACATTCTTCATTGAATTTCGAAAAAATCTCAAAAGTAAATTTACAGAATCTTTAGGTTACTTTTCTGCTACATAATTCGAAACGCAATTGTGTAATGTCGGTGAAAAACTAATCCTGGCAAAAAAAATAACACGTTTTTTAACGACACAATTCTTCAAACTCAAGATATTCAGAAAAAGTGAATGTTTGTCAAATACTGAACTGCTTTTTTTCTATCTGTTTCCCAGACAAAATTGACGAATATCACTCTTCAACAATTTTCTAATGGAATAGCCTTGTCAAATACCACTCGAGATAAAATTCTTTCGTATGAAATTTTTCCTTGTTAAAGTTAGCTTATAATGGCAATTTCGATTATGACAATCACAAATATGATAAACGTAGTGGTCAATCACTGATCTCAATACAATATGAGAAATTTATCAAGAAAAGTCATACTTGAAGACAATGAAGTGTTTGAATTCAGTTATTTCCACCAAAAATTCATTTCAAATAAATAACTGAATGAAAAATTTTCTACCAATGTTTTTTTCAACATTTTTCTTATAGATTTCCGGTTACAACATCAGGAATGCAATGTTTATAGATGAATGATATCTTCAAAGTCACATTAACGTAACCTATGACCTAACGTATAAGATTGACACAAATACTTGGACCAAAACCGGCTCTTTCTTCTGAATGTATCATTAATTATTACCTGCTACAACTATACGAGATAATCGAGAACATCCTTCCTATGCTTAAGATTCATTGACCTATTCACTGCCAAAAAATTGGAAGCATATCGAAATTAGATGTCAATCATTCTTCAAACAGTTCACAAGATTTATTAGTTACAAAAAATGAAAAAAAACGCCAAGTCCATGTAGAAAGCATAAAATTCTTCTAGAGAGAGAAATTAATTTCTCAGAGGAGTAATCCTAATTCACATTGAATATATTACGCGAAATATTCAACATCGGACTTGCAAAGGAATTGAAATTTATTCGCATCTGGGAATAGACACGAATCTTTATGGAAATATTGGAATTGACAAAGTATAATTTCTCACGGGGAATATATTTTTATTTATGGGAGAACTACTTTCAATTTGAAAATGTCTTGATCGAATTTCAGGATGAGAACAATTTTATTTATTATGCGATGTTGCATTTTGATATGATATTGAATGTGGGTGTATAAAAATGCGAAAGAAATTCTTAACTCACAAACGGAACAGGTAAGGATCTTAAAATTTTCAAGGTAGATTTGAGATTTCCAAATGTCCATCTTTTTCTCAGGGAAAACATAATTATGGTAGAATAGTTTCATGAAAATCAGCGTTCTGTATTTTCAAAAAATTACGTGAGTTTTTGATACTTGGTATACTTTATCCTCACACGTTTTTATCATAATTCTGAAATTGAATTCGATATTTAGGATGAAATATTACTATATAAATCTATGGGAGATGATAACCTTCAATAGGGTCCTGTAGCGATCTTAGAAGAACAGGAGATTCGAAAAATCATCACTTGGAATGCCAGACCTGGTTTAAAACAACCTCCTGGCCCCAGAGCACGAATTCAGTATTTTGTATCTAAATATTGAAGGTATTTATTCGATTTAAGTTTCAATTTTGTGAGAACGGCGAGAAAGGGTTTTCTACTGAGGTTTTTTCCCTGTGCTCTGGTATTATACGCCGGTATAGTATGGTACCTCGTTTTGCACCAACCTCAGCTAGGGACTTTTTTGTTTCATGCGATGTATTTTGTTAGCTCTTAATTCAAAAGAATTGGTGAAAGATAAAAAAAGTGAAAAATACTGTCTTTACGGTTGTTAATAAGAAAATTTCGATTTGGCTTATGAAAGTACTGCCAAAGATTCTGAAATGTCCATTAGACGACGTTCACAACAAGCTGTACTTAGTGAGTACACTACATGACGTATATTTTACACAATGATTTACCTTTGAAGGCTATAAGGTTCAATAACACTGGAAAATAAGCCATTATATCATTCAAAACATCGTTCATCGATTGATTGAGACAAAAATTCCTAGTCGAATAATCTCCAGAAACGGTGATGTCAATTGGCCACCAAAATCATGTGATATGGCACCGTTGAACTTTTTCTTCGGGGTTATCTGAAAAGTCTATAAGAATAGTCCACAATAGATTCCTGAACTGAAAGATGAAATTATTGGTGTCATTAGTGAGATAGAGTCTCAAATAGATCAAAAAGTCATAAAATTTCTACAAAAGTCTGTATAACTGCAAAAGGAGTTAATTCGAGAGATATTATTATTATTATTTCTCCTACATAAATGTTATAAACTGATACTTCAATTACCAATGAGTGAAATTAATGCTTAGTAAGTTTTTCATCTATTCCTGAAAAAACCGAGTCAGTGCTTTTTGCAATTTTTTTCTTGTTCACCATTTGGCCAGTGATAACATATAGGCATGAAAAATTCAAGACAAGCCCTGGGCAGGACCTTTTGAGTGCTAGTCCTTTGGTCGAGCAATAAGACTATTACCTCAAAATTTAATATGGTATTTGAGATTGATACCAAATATATGAATGCAGAGTCTCAGCACATTTGGAATTATATTCTGGAAATTTTCGAAAAAAATGGAATATTTTAAAAAATAAATAATTACAAAAATTAAATTCTATCGTTCTGATAATGCGATCCTCTAAAAATTTCTCTTGAACATTCAGTAGATCAGTTTTGATTCATAAAATAAATTTCACCTGAATCAGTTATTCTGTTATGGAAATACAGAGATTCTTCTTTTCTATATTCCAATTAAATTTTCTATGGTTCTGTTGACAATAACCACAAAATTTTGCGTAAAGGTTTTTATGTGCATCTGCATATGGTCGCAAACATTTAATTTCGATGGATTTTGTTTTGTTCGAGATATTGAGGAACAAAAATTTTGAATGGGGAACACCCTGTACGATTTGGCTGGTTAACGAACTGAACCTAGTCATTTGGGAACCGAACCTACCCTGGAAATTTCAAGTCTTTAGGACAATCTCTTTGAAAGTTATTGTGCTAACGGACGGCTGGACGGCCCTACTGACAAAATTAATTTTGACCACGAATTCGTCATCAGGGAGTAGAACTCTTTCGTTTGTGACCGTTTTCGGCTCAGAAATCGAAATTAAAAGACATTTGGGCAAAACGATAAAGCACTCGTGTAAAACGAGCGCTCAAAAATCGTGTCATTGCTTTTTGCAATTCTTTGTTTATAAATATAAACATAAACAAACTACGAAGTTATAAAAAAAATTTGGTTGTGCACCTTTTGTCAGTGAAAAATATTTAAAATTCAACCTTTTGTACGGCCCTGTTCAACACCTGTCACATACTCTTATGCATTGTCTGATATGAAAATCATCGATGTAGATTTAGGCTGGCAAAGAATATAATGCTTTCGCTAAGTCACATTCCCACAACTGCTCATAATAATGGTATCCTAGAAGAAAGAGTACAAACTTTTTTCAACCTTTCTTATTATAAATCTAATTAACCGAATTAAGCATGATTGTTATCCGTTTGTTGGCTGAGAATTGGGATATCGGTTATTAAATTAACATGCTTCTCCTCTTTTGCTGGTTTCGTGTGAAATGCCTCAAGTTGATGGTGATGATTGTAGTCATTATTGTATCGATTGTTCATAGAAATCGATACAACGGCAATTGTCTTGAATGGTGTTCAACAAGAGTTCCTGGAGGTCATGTGAGTTTCAGAATATATTAGAATAAATGGAGGAAAAGTAGGAGTAGAGTAGATTATTACAATCATGGAAAATTCAGTGAATGGTTTATAAATAGTTATTTGTTTCTTGTCTACTAAACATGTTGATATTTTATCTCATAGAAATGTTTGTGTAATTTTCATTTCTTCATTATTTGCTATAATATTGTGAGCTATTAGGAAACTATCTAGAATTATTATACTTATTAATGAATTCATCGCACGTTCCTTATCATTATCCCGAAGTTTAGTTAGTTTAGTTTAAGAAAGGAGTTACAGTTCACTGCAACCTTAAGGTCTATGTGCCTCCTTGCAGAGCTGTTTGACCACATCTCTCACAGCTCGACTTTCAGTTCCAGAGATCTGATAATATCCAATATTTGTGAAAGCTTCAACGAAGCTAGTTCCTCACTCTTACTAGTTTCTCGCCCAAGGAATTCTCTCGTTGGCTCACAATGCCAAAGCATTCCGTGACTAGGTGAATAGGGGTTTCTTCCTCCTCCTCACATAACCTACACTCGTCAGTGTCCGACAATCCCATCCTCAACAGGTGCCTCCTGAGGCGATAGTGTCCTGTAAGAAAGCCAGTGAGGAGGTGTAATTGTTTCTCACTAAGAACCAGATATCTTTTGGATCTTGCTGTTTCATAGTTCCGAAGGAACTTAGTGGAATGATTCATCCCTGGGAGATTCCGCCAGAGTTTGTCCCTCTCGGCTTTCTCCTTCTCCAGAAACTCCTTTTTATAGGTACATTTACCTATACCACAGAAGGGTTCTGGGCCAATGAGTGACATTCGTGCGCCCTCTTTGGCAAGTGTATTGGCCTCTTCGTTTCCTTTGATTGCCGAATGCCAATAGATTTGTTTAAAAAAACAAAGTGTGCTATTTTCTTTGAACCTTATTGACACACTTATGGAAGAGTTCACAACCAAAACTAGAAATGCTCATTATGTTCCTTCAATAAAAAATACAAAATGGTGAATGCACTGATAGTAGGAGAGCTGGCACGAATTTTAGGGTAGGTATTTGAGCAAGCTGAAAACTTGTCAGATATCTCTCCTATTATATCCCAACTCGGGATTGCAGACCTGGCTGGTGAGTAGCGGGGCTAAATCAACCCCTACATTTTTAATGGCCTGGCAGGTAGAAAGCCCTACCGAAATGATCTGTCTTTTGGGAATCTTATTTTTAGTTATAAATAACACTCCGTTAAATTTCAAGCTGCCTCAAAAACATTTTTTATAATTTTTTGCAAAATATTTTTGCACGAGTCTGGCAATGTTAAAACCCCGATTAAATTATCTGGCTATTTTTTTTAGTATTTATAAAGCATTACACTCCTACTATATAAATTGCGTATTGCCTCAAATATATTTTTGGGAAGACAAAAATATTTTAAAAATGTAGGGGTTGATTTAGCCCCGCTACTCACCAGCCAGGTCTGCAATCCCGAGTTGGGATATAATAGGAGAGGTATCTGACAAGTTTTCAGTTGCCTCAAATACCTACCCTAAAATTCGTGCCAGCTCTCGGACTATGAGTATAATTCGTAGTAGTTTTAGGTCAACAGTGTTGAAAAATCTCATTTACATCTCTTTCTTCAATTTTAAATTTAGATGAATGTATACAGAGTGTTTCAGATAATGTTCTAGAAATGCGGGATCTTAAACATCAGATCATTTCTGATATGAAGTCCTATAGACTATGGTCTTTAACGCATTGTTTCTGAGAAACGTGCTGTTGAAATTGAAGAAAAAATACGGTTTTCGAAAATATTTTGAAATTGTAGCGATTTTTCTACGCGTTTTTTGTCAGGTTATGAGTACACATTGAAATGAGTACCTACATTGTTGTCAATTCTAACCCGATAACTTCTGGAAAGAACGACTTCAAAAAATGTTTTCAGGGTTTGTGTAAGATATGAAAAATGAATGAAAAGAATAAAACAAGTAGGCCTCATAATATTCATAAGATTTATCACACAAGAGCTTCTGAGTTTACGTGAGTGCTTCTGAGTTCACGTCTGCACTTTTCTGAATTAAAATTTTTGACGAATGAAATACACAGATGTAGGAATCGGAGAATTCTTAAAAATCTTATAGAGGTAATATCACACGATACAATGACCATTGAAAGCTTAGTGAGCAGCTTCCACTCGTTTTGTGATGCAAACTTGATTTGGATATGTTCATTCGTTGCAAAATAATCTCACAGAGAATCTTGCACAAAATTTTCAGTGCCTCGTACGAAAATTCGAAGATGTAGGTAAATAATGAGGAATTACAATCAACTCCTTACTTTCTCGAAAAAAAATACCCTGGCAACTATCAATCACACGTTTCGAGTTCGAAAGCAACTTTTTCTACGAATGAAAGTTAAACGAAGGTTGAAAATGACATCTACGAGATAATTGACCATAACATCGTTTCCACCAAATCATCGAATAAATTTTCGTTCGGTCTGAAAGCCTCAACTGAACGATCATGGTCTGTTCCACTAGCGAGACAGATAATAAATCAAAACACGACTATTCCAACAGAGAATGTTAATGTGAAAATATGATTTTTAGGTGAATGTGTTAGTGTTCCGAGTGCTATCTTTGTGTCAATCTATAATTTCACTTTTATATTCTGTTCTATTATGATACTGTTGACGGCACGAAAAAACGTGGGTTCAAAATGTCACAACAGGATATGATGATAAAAGTACTGCTCAATTATTTGTCACGGTTTATTGAATGTTTTTCGAATTGGAATGATCGATGTGGGAGGAAGATAATAGCTGACAGGTGTGGTGTTAATTTGTCATTTTTCTTCGATTCTCGATCGATTGATTATGGAAAAATATGAAATTCTATGTTTTTCTTTAACATTTTTATTCGGTAAGTTGGAGAATACATTTTCAAATTCACACCAATAATTTGTTAGATAATGGGTGTATTGAATTTATTGACATAAACTCTGATTCGAAGTTAATTGCTCGATATGATGAAATTTCTTGAATAGGGAATATTCTCTGTTATGTGAAGTGTTGATCATGTTACGAATTCATAAATGGGGTTTTCCTCATAGAAGTAAGTTTTTACAATCCTAAAAAACCATTATAGTGATCTTATTATTCTCGTTGAATTAAATAAAGCTGATTTAAATTATGTTATTCATTATCAACTATCACGTGACTGCGAACGCCTATCAGAAGTAATTGACGTCACTATCAGGTATTGTCATTGCAAATTCGAATGTTCTGTGCTCAGATCAACAAAATACATTCATAGGCCGAGTTCCACAAAACTACAATCACCTTGATTATTAAATGTCATCATTTCCCTGCAATTTTGACATAAACCATCGACTTACTTCTATACAGGGTGTCCCTTACTCGACGTCAACCGGAACCGGGTGAAAAGGCAAGTAATGCTGGTTTTCAGAAAAATATAAAAAAAATCTAAGTTGCATGATTTTAAAATAATGAGCATTTAAAAAACACGCAAAATCCACACCCTGTGGCAGTCTTTCGTTCTTTTCGTTCTTTTCTATTTTAAATGCGCATTATTATAAAATCATGCAACTTAGATTTTTTTTATATTTTTCTGATAACCAGTATTACTTGCCTTTTCACCCGGTTCGGGTTGAGTCGAGTACTGGGACACCCTGTATAAACGATTTGATTGCCAATCAAGCTTTGTGAAACCCACGGTTCTGTGACTTGAACCATAGTAAATATATAATATATCATATCTATGATTCGAACTTACGGAGTTGAAAGCTGAGAGAGAACAGAATACCTAGTTCGTTACAAGAACGATAATCTACAATTTTCTTTATAATGGAGATAGGATTCATCAAGGGTAAAAGTAGTAACTTACAGAAGATAGATTCCCTTATGGTCTCAAGTTTCTTTGCTGATGAAAACAAGGATTTTGGTGCAGCGGAGCTTAAAAACATGAAATAGTCTTTGTAAGTAGGAAAATTTGAACTCATATTTATTATTACAAATAAAATAAACACCTCATTCAGCATTTATAGACCGACCTATTCATTTTGAGGCTTAGATTGAACTTTCCACAAGGGATCGGGCCAAATTAGTTCGCTTTGACAGAAGTCAAAGTATGTTTTCTGGATAATGACGAACATAATCATCATAACGTGACAAAATTGAGCATTTCCGCGGGAATTTTGAACTGTCTTTTTTCATTTACTCATTTTTATTGGCAATTACTATGTTTTTAAGAAAAAGTAGTTTTTTCGTGTTGGTATAGGGTTCATCTTAAAAAAAATCATTTCCAAAAAATAGTCAACATCCCTTTCGTTGAATAGGTATTGCTTTCAGACCAAATTATACACATTTCAAGGGTTTCTGATCCTTCAGTTTTTTATTTAGTGTCAACAATTCTTCAATTCTTTGAAAGAATTCCGTGGTAATAATTTCAAAAAAAAGATTTGAATGAGCTTCGAAGTCTCTCCATACAGTCCATACATCGTCAAAAATTTGGGTCAAGTAAGGTTTTCAATAATGAACAACTGTGTACTGGAAATAAGAAATACTTTCCTCTATTTAAACTGAAGTACATATTCTGTATAAAACTTCATTTATCACTATCTTCTCTACGCAGGATGAGACAAAATACACATTTTTGATCATCTTGAAAGGACGCAACTTTACGGTTGAAATTGAGTCTCTCTAGTTTGCCTGTACCTCTTAACCCCATCTCTCGTCGAATATCTTTTTATGAACGGAATCGTGACTCGTCAAAAACAGTACGTGCTCTAAAAGATCTTTCTGTCTTTAAATTTCGAAAAATGCAATCTTTTTTTATGGCACTGTAAGACTTACCGTCTTTAGGTCCTAAAAATGAGTGTATCTAAGGTGGTGTGTCCAAAAATTGTTTTGGAGATTACTAACTGATATTGATAAATAGACATCACTTTTCTATGAATTCTATTTGAAATCAACTGGAATCTAAGAATTCTGGAGTAAATGTAAATGAACTACAAAATAATTCATTTGCCCCCGTTTTTAACAGCCTTCAAAAATCAACGTCAAACAAATCGATTCACATTTTGTTTGGTTTATTGCAACAAAGAACAGTATCGAGCATTTTCCTCGAACATAATAAACATTCAAAATTCGGAATTGTAATTTTCCCGTAAATTCTGCTCTCAGGCCTTGATTTCATCATAAATTCAATATTTCGTCTGAATATCTTCCGCATGAATTAAAAAGGAATACATTTTCAAGCCACGGGGTCGCTCAGTCGTTCTCAATAATGTAAACAACCCGATCCGAAGATAAGCGAATAGCGCATCAATAATTCCACAACAAAGGAAGGGTTTTGACAAGCATAACTCGGGCACACAATGAATCTGAAAGATGAATATCACAGCCACCGCCTCTTTGGGTTTGTATTTCCCATCTGCATAGGGTTTTCATTTTCGGAGGAAGAGATTAGGTAGGTATCAAATTTAAAGTGGCTGCTCCTTTCATATAGAGTGTTCGCTTTTTGCAACAACATTGACTTCATGAAAGTAGGATGATTCGTTCCTAAATCTTCAGAGGGTGAGGAATGGAATTAAGTAGAGTGGCACTTTGGTCTTGCTCTTGCAAAAAGAAAAGCGAACACTCCTTCTTCTCCGGATCCGTGGCTTTATGTCTCACCCATACTGATTAGGGCGTAGCTTTGTTTGAAAAAAACACTCTAATTGGATCAACACACCAGGACAAAAGCAAGCAAATAAACTGATTGCACCGAGAAGGCCTCACTAACTCTATGGTTTTCAAAAAATAATCTGAGGCTGTCAACTGGGCTCCTCACAGGCTTTGTGATGTATCTCCTGCACAAGATCGATAAGGAAATAAGATATCTGTTAGTTATGCGGATCGGCTACAGAAACCATGGAGCACATATTATGACAATAGGCGTTTTCGGATACTTACTTTGGTTAACTCGATCCCTAACCTTCGCGTTCGTTTACCTTACCCGAACATCCAAACCGTTTTCGGAAATTATGGTGCTATTAACTCGATCACTAACTCAGGTTGATCTATCGTAACCCTACACGAGAGCAGGGTCGTAGAGTCACCGCATGCGCACTGCAGTTCAATTTTGCCTTCTTCAATAAGTCTCGTACACTTTCCTCAGTAATTTCATATATTCTATTCCTCAAAATTATGGAGAGAGATGAGAATTGGGCTCAGTGTAAAATGTGTGATTCCATGAGCCGAGAAAATAATGTGAAACAACTTCTTCATAAATTTGTATGCAGTCTTTCTGCATTGAAGCTCAAGCTTCCTTTATTCTTTAAAATAAGTACTCAAAGATAACATTGAACATGCGAAGGCACCCAGAAATTATATGAAGGTTTCACAGAAGCCAATAAATCCAAGCAAAGCTGAAGACAATCAGTAAATAAACTGGAACTGAAAAATAAATTCTCTACTTCTTTAACATAGGTACTCAAAAATAACATTAAACAAGGGAAGGCAAACCAGAAATTACAAGAAATATTTTACAAAGCCAATAAATGCAAGCAAAGCTAGAGACAATCCGAAAATAAACTGGGACTGAAAAACTAAATCCATAAAATATTTGGTTATGTTATTGATACGACTGTCACTTCAAATCCAAAACCTGATGGGTTCGTAACTTAGAACCCGGGTCCGTGACCCAAGTAATTCGTCACGTGACCCATTCAAGTAACATTCCCGGAAATAATTAGTTCTAGTATGATAATCACGAAAAACCTCATTGATCGCAGTGCAGAAATGGAGTCACGGTGCCAATTAATCAATGATGATAATAATAATAATTTGTTTTGATTATTTTTTTTTATCTAAGCACCGGCTCACTAAAACATAGGTAGGATAAACTACAGAAACCACCGTGCACATATTATTGAGCCTATGTAAATTGTGATGGCGCAAATCAGACTTACTCTTACTGAAGGCATGATTCTACTCTCAGCCGGCATGAGATCAAAATTTTCTAGGAAATAATCAAAATTGAGGAGGTAGATTCCAATCTACTACATCTGATAATTATAATAAAAACTCAGCAGTAGGAATAGTAGGTAGGTTTGTTTGAGACATAAGGTTTTTTCAACACTCGTCAAACTCAGTAAGCAAAACTAACTAATATCGTGAAAATATAAGAACAGTCTTATAAAGACATCAGAACCAAGACCTTCAATTGTTTAAATAGGTACCAGGTTCCAACTCAGAACCTCACAAAGCATAGTATAAAATAAATGTGATAAATGTAATTAAGTAAATCAATATAAGCGACTTCGTTTCAAATATTGAGGAAACCAAAAAAGAATAGTGTTCAAAAATTCGCAATTTAAATCTTGAAAATCAGAATCCAAAATTGAAGAAGAAAGTTTATTCGTTTTCAGGAGTCGCTTTTGATCGAATACTAAACCAGAACAACACATTGGCATGTTAGCTCTCAGATGTACTCACTCAGTTCATTTCTGTTCACATAAAAATGTATGTTACATCGAAAATTTAATTTCTAGAAAACTTGCGACATACAAAATAAAATTTCACTTTTTATATAAATATATTTCTTCTTCTGGCATCTTAATAAATAATTTACATGAAGCAGGATTTCAATTTTTGGTAATAAATAACATCATCATAACAACTACTGAGATTTCAAATTATAAATAAACAGTGTTCACGTTTTAGCATTCACAAGAATGTCTTTAACTACACTTCACATCTCGATCGTCATTCATATTTATAGTCTTCTTTATCATTGCGATATTTTGAAATATTATCTTTCACTTTTGATGATTTATTCTTCAGTTCAAAATTGTAGAATTTGGTTGATCCAATCTCGGAATTCGCTGATTCTTGTGTAAACCCCTGGTTGGTTTGGTTCAGCACATCCAATACCCCAGGAGATGACGCCAGCTAAAAGGAATCGCTTGTCTTCCCTTTGGATTACCATTGGTCCTCCAGAATCACCTGTAAAAATAATTTATGCAGTGAGAATGTACGGTATTATTTAATTTTATATTTGTTCATTCAATTATTTTTCAACCCCCGACTATTCAAGCTGTTGAACAGTTGAATAATTGAGTATAAATAGTTATATAGTTGAGTATGAATAAATATATAGTTGATAGTTTGAAAAACGTTTACAATTCACTGCAACCTCAAGGTCTATTGTGCCCCCTTACAGAGCTATTCTGACCACATCTTTCACAGCTCGCCTTCCAGATCGAGAGATCTGATGAATCCAGTAGGCTTCAACGAGGCTAGTTCATCATTCTTACAAGTTTCTCGTCCAGGGCATTCTCTCCTCAGAATCGCAATGCTAAAGCATTCCGTGACTAGACGAATGGGGTTTTTCCTCCTCCGCACAGAACCTACATTCGTCAGTGTCCGATAATCTCAGAAAACCAGTGAGGAGATGTAATTGTTTCTTACCAAGATCCGATATCTTTTGGATCTTGCTGTTTCAAAGTTTCGAAGGGAATTAATGGAATGATCCATTCCTGGGAGATTCCACCAGAGTTTTTCCTCTCAGCTTTCTCCTTCTCCAAACTCTTTCTTATAGGTACATTTACCTATACCACAGAAGTGTTTTGAGCCAATGAGTGACATTCATGCGCTCTCTTTGGCAGTGTATTGGCCTCTTCGTTTCCTTTGATTCCCGAATGACCGGGAACCCAGGTTAAAAAGACCTTATTTTTCTCATTGAGTTTTTTTTCGGCACCCCCAGATCGTCCTTTGAGTCGATGACGTAGGAGCTCAGTTTTTTAATAGCAGCTTGACTATCTGAGTGTATGGCTATATCCTTAGACTTTCCTTTGTCTAAGGCTATATCGCACTTCTGATAGTTTCTTTCCAGATTTATATCTAAACATCTTTCAGTAGCTAAGATTTCCGCTTGAAAAACGCTCATACAGGAGCCCAGCGACAGTGCACACTCGTACTTGGCTCGTATATCCCAGCGCCAGCTCCTGTATAGGTTTTGGAACCATCTGTATACCACTTTACGGTATTTTCTTGAGGTTATAGTAGGTGTATTCCCGTTCCAATTCCTCTATTTTACTTAGCAATGTCCTGAAGTTTTTCTCAGTGCTTACTTTCTTGATAATTACATCACTAGGGAGGTTCGCAGATGAGATGTACTTGTTCAGAGAGGACCAGACTCTATTGAAATAGATACCTACATTATAATTTCGCACAAGAGATACATTACCCGTACCTATTGCTTGCTTCTGAGTAGGTATGTTCGTTTGCCCACGACAATTCTTAATTGAAATACATTTTATTCTACACAAGACATACCTAAGCCTTTCGTAGGAGTGTTATATGGTGATTTTCTCTCAAATATACTGAAATTTTACTAACAATAATGGAATATACTCTTTTTGTTTATACCATTCACTGATTTCCGCATTGAAGAACATTATTTGGAAAGTTATCTGTATTTGTGAACTGACAGACGGATAAGTAGGAAATCTATGAGAATCTGAAATATTTTCGTACGATCTTGTTCTACAAGCAAAATTATGCCACATTATCAACGTAAATTTACTTGACGTCTTCATCTCCAATAAAAAAAATGAATTTGAAATTTCTCTCCTCTGGTGGACGAAAGGTTAATTACATATTGAACGGTAACATGCACCAACTTCATACATTTCTATGTCCACACGTGCAGCATTAGTTCCTAGCCATAAATAACTCGATCAAAAACAGTGAAATGTAGGACGTTAACCATACTCGACACAAGTCACATTAAAGGATGAGGTGAATATCGTTCTGGATGTGAAATTACCTTGCTCCAGGCGTATCGGCAAAAGCAGGGGAATTGATAAAGCTAATTTGCGGTGTGTGGGCGACTGTTACGACTACGATCGACAAGCTTGAAGGTGGATGAGGTCTGCTTCATTCCAAGCATATTCTTATCTCGACGTTTTGTCAGTGAGATAAGTACGCTTTTTTGGAAGAATGAGTTCTTTTGGTGAAATGACACGTAAAGGAAGAAAGAAAATTACTCAAGACCAGCAATGTATATGCTCTGATGTTTCTTTCTTCTGATTCATTAGGAACAAGCACATCATAGCCCTTTTTGTTCTTGAGGTGTCTCAGGTACCAGGTCTTCAGATCTCCTCCATCTAGTAGTAGAAATAGACGGAGTAATTTCAAAGTGGAGATATTTTCACGACCCTGATATTTTTTCGCGTTGGTGACCTGAAGTGGTGCATTCTGATACTGGCATTTCAAGAGTTTCTTCCTCATCTTTTTTTCAAATATACGCTCATCAGCATTTTCGAACCTCACCCTCAGAACCTTCTTTTGGAGACAGTATCCTCTTAGGAGGAAAGTTAGCCTGCACTTGCTCATTTCAAGCAGTGGCTAGAATTCTTGTTACCGCATAGGTACTCAAAGGTTTCATCGGCTTTTTCGTAGCGTCCATACTAGTAATATCTATTGCTCTCAGTTTTATAAGGCTTTCCGTACGAAATATTTGGAGAAGGTGTAGCCCCTTCAATCATATCTTTTCTTTCCATAGAAGTGATCAATGGAAGACCATTCTTTAGCAAAATCGCTAATCTCCTAGTTCTCTTGATTTCAGGAGTTCCTAGAATCCATACCCAAGGTAACGATTTCATTCTATCTAGGTTGTTATTTGATCACTTCAGGACTTCAATTATCGCTAAACTGAAATATGATTATGTTGCACTCTTAAAGACTATTCCGGTATCTGATTGAAGCACGCTTGGCTGTTGGTCTTGATACTCCAGAACGATTCTTGGAGTTTACCCCATATTCATACTCAATGTCAAAGTCAAATCTGAAATTCAGCAATCCCATGGACCACTGCGTTCAGACCACATAAGTAATTGTGTAGACCCAGCAAGCGGGATAATCTCGAAGATCCTAAATAAAATTTTCTGAAAAAATCACCCAAATAGATTTTTTTTTCTACGACCGTGCGTTTTCCCCCACTTTCCCGAACTCATTTTAGTTGAGAAAGTATCACTCTCTCGCACTAGTGTGGGAAAGTAAGAGATCGCTAGATAGCGATAGCCTAAGTAGATACTTAGGTCTACATAACCCAGAACGTTACACAGGTTACAGTTTTAGACGATCCTCGGCAACGTTTCTAGGAGATTCAGGCGAAGAGACAACCAACATAAAACATCTTTGAGGCTGGAAGTCAACTGCTGTTGCCTAGAGTTATTTGGAGGACTCTGTAGGACAGAAGAAAACTATCTCGAATGAAATTCATTCATGTATTGGCAACTAGCAACCGATACCGTCTCTGTCATCTTCATGCACTTTGCAATCTACGAGTGTTTCTCTTAACAGCCAGTTACCACCAATAGATATTCTGGACCGGCTATTCTGAAGCATTTGCAGAATGCAAGAATTGTGTTTTCAACATTAATATTAATAATAAATAGTGGATTTTCATGGAAGGTTTTGCATGTTGAAATAAAATATATATTTTCAATATGCTTTTTGAATCTTTCTGCGGTCGTAAAAAAAGTAATGTTCTTAGTTCATTCGTAAAGAGTGTTCCCGCCCTTGACTGCTTGCCCGAACTCCGCTTCGCTACGTTCGGGTCAACGGCAATCGCTTGCGGGAAAGTATTGCTTTCCGCACTTGTTACGAAAAAAACTATTACCTTCACATGAATCAAAACCTCCTCTTCTCCATCCAGCGCAGATGAAATATGCGGAATGTGCTCGATGTATCCAGCTGATCTGTACATAGACTCGCATACCGTGTTATTAATCACTGGAACAGACACCTCCTGGAGAATCGAAGGCAAGGGACCGTCTGAAAAAAAATTGTTGAAATAAAATTTTCCATTCCATCTCCCTTAGTCCCGCAACAGAGGCAGCCTCTGTTACGTGTCTGGCATGCCAGCTTAAGAGAAGCGTGACTTCTACTTTATGACTTGTAGATTTAATCAAAAAGTATCCCTGAGGTTCATTATTCTTGGTATATTACCTATTAGGGAAAACATGGTGTGGAATTATATTTGTTGGAATAAGAGGGATGGATTGCAGAATGAAGACTGAAGTAAAGGAGATCTAGAACTGGAGAGGGAAGAAGATCCCAAGGAATACTTGAGATCTTCTTCTCTTCGACATCCTTTTTATTCATAGAAGGACATGATAGACTTGCAGATTTTTCTGCATGACATCGGATCTGAAGTTGCTCATAGTATTATCCTCAGAAATCATTTGTTGTTTTTGTCAAAGCTATTAAATATGTTTTTATGGGATCAAAGAACGAAGAGGATAGGAATTGGTCAGAATATCTCTTCTATAAACTATAAACAAGAAATACTTTCTGGAATTTATCAGGATTCAGTTGAAAATGAGAAAATGTTGAGCTCCTGCAGCATCAGGTTCCAATTGAAATATATCAGATGATAAAGCAGAAGCTAGCTGAGATTATGGCTCTGTGATTCGAACAATAATCTGTTGCAGTGTATCCTCTTTCTATTAAAATTCAACAAAGTGTGAGATTAACAAGAATTACTATGAAACTGTAAGATGAAAACTTTCGAACATTAAATTCTGATTGAAATCTCGAAGATTTTAAAGAGGATTGGTCTAATATAAGGTTATTAGTTAGATTATGGGGATAAGGCTATTGAAAGGATTTTATCGAAATCATTTTATTTCAAGAGAACCCAAAGGCTCACCGAAATAATGGATTTGTGGTTGATATTGCTACAATTTTTTCACTCGAAGTTTTTCGAGAAGGATAAGGCTAATATAAGATTGTAGGATTATGAGGATTAGGCTATTATGAGGACATTATTGGAATTATTGTTCTTTGAGTGATAAGGCTATTATTAGGATATTTTTCAAATTTATTGTTTTTCAGGAGTACCCGAAGTGTTCAGCAAAATAATAGATGTGAGGCTAAAACAACAATTACACTACTGGAAAAATTAAAGGATCAAAAAAAAATTTGAATTTTTCGGCCATTTTCAATATGCAGTAACTTTAAGAGGAATGGTCGTACAAGGAATTTAAAGAAAGGAAATTGTAGCTCCAAGTGTCTAGTTTTGGATTAGAACTTCAAAAATTTTAAGTTTTAGTGGTTTTCGAGTAATGATACAAAAATCAGCAACAAAAAATTATCGAAATTTTACCACTTTTTTTTCTTGTCTACGAGCGTGGAAATTTTATTTTCGCATAATCATTATTATGATGGGATACTTTGTTAATTCAGCTTTATTTTATTTTTTCATTGACCTCAATACGTCCACTTTTCGCCGACATATCGGTCTTCAAATGGAAAAGGATCCATTTGTCTTTGATTATCGATTTCTCAGCAACCAATGATCGCACAGAGAATTGAAGAGGGTTTCAAGACCTTAAATGAACTCCGATTAATGAACAACCATTGCTTATTCATAAAAAAAATTTTCCTTATGTCTCATCAATATAAAAATTTGGAAAAAAGGGCTTTTAGTGGTTTCTTGGAAAATCTACCGCTCGATCGAAAATTTCGAGGAAACCAATAATGTTAAGTGTGACTTTCACTGTTCAATATGTTGATGAAATCTTACGAAGAGTCAACTCTATCCAGCGAGCCGTTTTTTTGTTTGACTCGATTGAATTTTTGAAACAAATAAGGATCACGGTTTTTGCTCTGAAAAGCTCCTAATATTCAAAGAAGGCGAGATTTTTCGGGATTTTTTCCACATTTTAATTGCAGATAGTACATAAATTTCAAAAAAATAAAATAAAATAATCTACCAAATAAAATTTATATTTATTTAATAACGGATAAAACATGGATCCTTTTCCATTTGAAGAGCGATATCTCGGCGAGAAGTGGATGTATTGAGGTCAATAAAAAAATAAATTAAAGCTGAATTAATAAAGTATCCTATCATTATAACGATTATGCAAAAATAAAATTTCCACGCTCGTAGACAAGAAAAAAAAAGTGGTAAAATTTTGAGAATTTTTCTGTTGCTGATTTTTCTATCATTACTCGAAAACCACTGAAACTTAAAATTTTTGAAGTTCTAATCCAAAAACTAGACACTTGGAGCTACAATTTCCTTTTTTTAAATTCCTTGTACGACCATTCCTCTCAAAGTTACGGCATGTCGAAAATTGCCGAAAAATTTGGAATTTTTTTTTGATCCTTTAATTTTTTCCAGTAGTGTATATCGTTAAGGAGGATTAGGCTCATATAAAATTTATATTATATTTATATATATTTATTAAATAAGTATTATTGGATTAGGCTATTATAAGGACCTCATCCAAAATATTGTTTTGTGAGAGAAACCGAGAAGCTTACTGAAATAATGGATTTGTTGTTAGAACAACGATGATATTGCAAAGAAATTTTGATCCCCAGTTGCTAATTTAAGGTTATTTTCAGGATTAAAAAAATTAGGCTATTATGAGGACATCATTGTTATTATTGTTCTTTGAGTGGAAGTGAGGTATTCCCGATATATTTGCTTTATGGTAGGTATTATTAGAATTTTAAGGAGAAGGCTTTTAAGAGGATATTATTGGATGTATTTAAATTTAATTTTCATCCATGATATTGAATAATAAGAAAATTATCAGGCAAGTTGACTATTTTTCATTCTTCAGGTTTTTACATACAAATGTTGCCTTGGTGCCTGATAATTTTCTTATTATTGGATATATTATTTTTCAAGAGGAACCGTGGTGCTCAATGAAATTATTACTTGTTTAGAACAACAATGACATTGCAATAATTTTTTCACTTGAAATCTTTCAAAGAGAATTAGGCTTATATGGAGTTATTGCAAGGATCATGGTAAGGCTTTTATGAAGATATTATTAGAATTATGGATATTTCAAGAGAAACCAAAGGCTCACAGAAATAATGGCTGTTGGGCTAAAACCAATGGAATTTTGGTCCCTAGTTTTTGAGGAAGAAAAGGCTAATTTAAGGTTATTTTCAGGATTATGAGGATCAGGCTATCAAAAATACATCATCGGAATTATTTTTTTTAAAGAAACCGAGAGGTTTACCCAATATAAGTTTCTTTATAAGGATCATGAGTATCAGCGAACCTCACAGGAAAACAAAACCAAATCAGTCCTCCTTTCTAAACCCAACCCTCAATCACCCAAAATCGAGCCTAATTTCATTCTTATCATTCCCATCCTGGCCGCAAATCCCAGGACCTCACCTTCATAAAGCCTGCCCCATCCAGTGACGTAGGCAGTCCTCCCAACGAAGTTCTCGTCAGTCTGAGGGACGCAAACCGGGATAATGTTGGGCTGGAACGTCACAGTTCGTAGAACCTCAGGAGAGCGAGGTCGTATTCGAAGGTTCTTGGGTCGAATTGGGGATGGGAAGCTACAATCTGCACCCTGCGTTCCTGATGCAAGTAGGGCTCGGATTCGGTGGAAAGATCGTGCTCCCCCAAACGCAGAAGTAGGTCACTAGGTGGCACGCTGAAATCAATACAAATATTATCTGTGTGGAGTATGCTGAAAAACATCCCCCGGTTTGTTCGGGTTGCAGGGGATGGTATTGTTTTTGTGTTTTAGAACAATATAGAAAATTTTGTTTTGTTTTCTCTACATATGCCGGTTGAATGTTGCAGAAAAATGTTGCGATATGTAGATGATATTTTTGTAATTTGGCAACACAACAGAAAGAAATTGAATAAATTTTTTTTTATATAACAATAATAAGGAACCTTACGATGGAATTAGGGAAGAATAATCAAATTTGTTTTTCTAGATGTTCTAATGAGAAAATTTATAGATGATTTTGAATCAAGTGCATTTCGAAAACAAACACACTAATAGATATATAAATTTCTATTCTAATCATGAATTTAATGGAAAGACAGGTATTATAAAAACATTTTATTATAATGAAATTGCCTTCATTAAAGAGTTTCTACTAGATAATCAATACTCACCAAATTTTATAGACAGAACAGTTAAATTTAGAACGAAAAAGTATCTGATCAAAATCCTAATGATGATTAGGTACAAACAGAAAACAGTCAAGAAAACCAAATTTTTTGATCGTCATTACTTATATTCCTGGCCTTTCAGAAAAATAGGAAGAATTGGTTCCAAATTCAACATAAGAACTGTTTTCAAGATGAAATAATTTGAGATCCATTATAACAAAAACAAAACCATTGAATGAGACAGAAAAATCAAAAAATTTTGTTCACAATATTCCCTGTATATGTGGAAAATCTTATACAGGAGAGACATCAGGACCTTCAGAGATAAGAAAACGGGAACATAAGAACAACATCAAAAATAGAGACATTACAAGATCACAAATCGCTGATCATGTATGTTCAAATAGCGGAGATCATATGATGAACTGAAACAACACAAAGATCCTAATGACGGAACCTGATAATTATAAAGGAAAATTGAAGAATATTCATGTATTCTGTTAGATGAAGTAGATAATTTGGCCAATTGTTCTGTTGGAATAGATCGTATTTAGATTGATTTATTGAAGAAATAACTGACATCAGGAAATTTCAAAATTAATTAAATCAAAATCTCTATGTGTTGAAAACTTGGAATGCCAATTAGACTGCAAAAAAAAAACACATAATTTCGAAGATTTTACCAGTTTGTCTGAAGACGGTGTCTGATTTCGACACCGAAACGTTACAATATCCTTTTCATCTATTTTTTTTTTTAGTTTTACTGTTAGGCAATAATTTTTTCAGAACCAATTTGCTCCTTGCAAATGAGTGCGAAGATTTTCGCAGGAGCACTTCATCTTAATTAAACATTTTTAATTATTTCTGTTTCAGAGACTGGAAGTGAAAACCTAAAAAGTTTTTCAGAAATGCACAATCCTCCCAGATTATATTTCAATCGATATCATTATATGTCCATGTTGAATAAAATGTAGATTTGACTTTTGCATGTAGTTTTCCGATATTCAGAATCAAAATCTATCAATTTTCACCCTAGGAGAAATTGTAAAGTTGTAAATTATCAAAATTTATTCGGCGATAGTTAAGGAAAAAAAAAACAGACCTGAATGTCTCATGTAAATCAATACAAATATTATCTATGTGGAGTATGCTGAAAAACATCCCCTGGCTTGTTCGGTTTGCAGGGGATGATATTGCTTTTTGTTATTAGAGCAATATATGGGATTTTATTTTTTATTTTGTTGTGCATATAGGCCGGGAGGATGTTATCGGAGCGGAAAATTATTGCTGTACAGCTCGTGCGTGAATTGTTTGATTTGACGATTATGATATTTGAATTTTGGCGATTCGATTCTACTCGCAAATGGAATGGTTAATAAATGAAAATCATAAATTGCACACATGTTGAATAATATTTCAATTCGATATCCAGGCATATAGTTTCTCGATATTCAGTATTTGAATCTAGAAATTCTCTCCAATTTATACGGCGCTATTGTTTCTAGAGAAATAATATGCTATAGTTTTTAACAGAAAAAACCTTTTTGTATTTCTAAACCGAAAATGAATGTTTGAGTTCAATCAATTTCCTGTATAAATCGACGAGACAAAGCGATGAGGCTGCAATTTCTTCATCCGTCATTGCTGAATGGTGGTCGCGAGAGCCATGCTGCGGCAGAGTGTGAATGCTCACTGCCTTAGATACTGCTGCAGAAGTACGAGGGACTGAGTGAAATTGAGGCTTTGGACACTTCTGAGCGTATATTTAAACAGCCAGTATCTCTGTCTAATGAAAAAACAACCTACGGTATGCATAATTCAACTTATTTTATAAACAAATTCAAACATACCAATTCTACACTAGTAGGAGAAAGAGGTTTTCAGTAAGGTTTTTTCTCTATGCTCTTGTAAAGGGTTTTCCAATAAGAGGTGTTATTTTGAATAGCCCGCTATTTCGGTAGGTGTCACGTTTGAAGCTGTCATTTTTTTGACATTCGACAATCACAACTACGCCATTAATAAAAATAGAACGATACACGCTTCAAGAACGCATTGAAATTATTAAAATTCACTATTAGAATGGAGAAAACTTGGCAGAGGCGGTTCGTAAAACTCGAACATTTTTGGGTCGTCGTGAAGCACCTTGTCGGACCACAATAAAGAAATTGGTGGAAAAATTCGAACTGTTAGGACAAATTAATGATGTGAAGAATAAAACCCGTGCACGTCTCTCAAGAACAGCCGAGAATATTGCTGCTGTAGCCGAAAGTGTTTAAGGAAACCCAGGTTTGTCCATTCCTCGTCGTTCTTTGAAATTAGGCATTCAACAAACGTCATTATACCGTATTCTGCATGAAGATTTGGGTCTTGAGACTTATAGAGTTCAGTTAACACAAGAACTCAAGCCGGCTGATCTTCAACAACGTCCTCATTTGCCACTATTACAGGCATAGCTTCTTCTTTATAATGAAATAAACATGCGATTATTCGTATTGAAAAATGGCATTTTCTTTGAATATCAAAATAACACCTCTTATTGGAAAACCCTTCATTATACGCAGAAATGTATGGCACCTTGTATACATATTCCTCTGCTAATACTGTGATAGACACACTCTTCATTGTTTGATATACGAGAAATGATGTAAGGCCACATCTCAAAAGATTATACTTTTCAAGTAAGCAAAATTAAGGCAATGCATTGGAATCATAAAAGAATTTCATGGGTCAAAACTAGTATATAACCAAAGATATTCATAAACTCTAAATGTGGGTCATTGAATGCGTAGAACGGAAATCGATAAAATTATTATTCCCCTGAGCATTTTCGAGGATAAAGAGTAGTTAGTTGATGGGCAATACAGGACCAGAACCGGCTTTTGAAACGAAGATCAAAGTTCGATCAGATATGTAGTAGTAGAAGTAGGCTCATCGGAAGTCACTGGCTCCAGTTAAGTGTGTAGCGTTTTTAATATTGATTAGGTATGAATAATATGAGAAATTGAATGTTTACCTGCTGCCCTGAAAAAAATAGATGTTCGCAAAACTAAACTGAATATTTCGTTACTAATTCATTACTAGTTATAGTCAATAACCCAAATTATAATAAGAAACAGATCTGAAAAAACATGAATAATTTCATCAGTTCCAAACGTGAATATTTCTCATGTGGTTTTGTGGTATTTTTTGTACTGTATGTGTTTCAACCTATTTATTTACAATCTACACGTGACTGAAAAGAACTAGTGGTTATAATAATTCAATTCGTTGGTCAACATAAAACACTAACATTTGTAGTGTAGGTAATGTCATAGAAAGGCTGTACACAAATAAATCTCTGTAGCTTTTTTCCAGCGCTTGTTCTACTTAAACGAGTGCTAGATCGTTTTGCCCAAATGTCTGTAATTTTCGAATGGTCTTGAGATTTTCAGGGTGAGTTCGGTTTCCAAATGCCGCAAGGAAGATGCACATAATAAGCCTCATGCAAATTTTTGTGTCCATAGTGTTGATAGAACCATAAAAAATTCAATTGAAATATCGGAAAGAAGAATCTTTATATTTCCATAATAAGATATCCGATTTGAGTGAAATTAATTTGGGAATGTAGATTGATATATTGAATGTTTATGCAAAATTTGAGATAGGCAATTGCATTATTTCTCCACCAACAAACGAGCGCTCAAAAGCACCTGCTCAGGGCTTTTAAAAATTTTAATCTTGAAATTCTTGATGATGAAACATTTATTGAAACATTATTCAAGTCCGAAGATGCTGAGCGCTCCTCAGTAACGAACATATTTTGTGAATATTTTCAGGAATATTGGTACCATTCATTTCACTTTTGACCTAATTTTGCCTGTTCAAATTTCATATCTGTCCGACACTTCGTATAAGCCATAGCGTTACCGTACAAACGTATAAAATTCAAAATGAAGCAACAATATTAAGACACCAATCCTGTGATTTGAAGTTTGTTGCATTCTTCCATCTAGCTGCCTACCCCACTCAAAACTTCCGCTCCTCTTCGCGAGTTGTTACGTAATTCAGCGATTGAATTGCAAAATCCGAGAGAAAAGTGTTGAATTTTCCCGACTGGCACGAGGGAAATTTCTGAATGGAAATCATATTAACCCAAATTTCAAATTCTGTTTCATTTCTGCCCTTTATACTGAGTAATCTTTGTAATCAGGCTTTCAGCCCTTATTGTTGAGTACGCTACGATGAAATATAATAATCTGCTGGTTTCCATATTCAATTTGAAAGTTCTCTGTGGACTTGTGATGGACAAATGGATACAGGCAGAGAGAATGGGAGGTCAAGCAGGGTTTCATCTGTGCTTTTAGCTTTGATTAATGAAAAAAGTTTGGTGAATATCACAATTAGCATGGCCTTCCCTTCAGGTTTTTCAGCTGTTGAATTTGTTTGTTCGATCTGGTTCAACAAAGTTTGCTCCTGAAGATGAAAGAGCTCAATGTTTTTCACGAAACTATTCAATCTACTGATTAGTGCGAAGTTTGATAATTAAAAAATAACAGAAAATCACTTTTACTGGATTTATACAACCGGCCAAAGACAGGCAAAGATACTGATTGCATCTTCAAAAAATTTGAGAAAAGCCATGAGCATGTGCTTTTGAGTGCTCGTTCGTTGGTGGAGCAATAATTCTATCACATCAAAATTTTGTATAGGACTTGAGATTCATGCTAAGTATATGACATCAAAATCTCAGCACGATTGGAATTACATTCTGGAAATTATTCAAAAAATGAAAAATGTAAAAAATCAATAATTAGAAGTATTAAATTGTATGGTTCAGATGATGCGATCTTCGTGAAATTTCACATAAACATTCAGTATGTCAATCTTCATTCATAAATAAATTTCACTCGACTATTTCCCTCGTCGTAATTCGCACCAATCAGAAACGCGCAATTTTGAATTACAAATGGTTTCTAGGTGGAAAAACTGTTTGGCAGGACCTGTCAGCAGTTTATTCGCGTTTACTCGCGGCAAAACTTGACAGTTGTTGTCAATCAGAAAATAGTCTTGTCAAATACCATTCAAGCATCTAATTTTTCCTGTGAAAAAAATCGAAAAAACACATTGCAAAGTAATATATTTTGACAAAAAGCATTCGTGCAAGTGCCACCAGCACTCATGCTTCTTGTCAAAATATTACTTAGCAACGTGTTTTTTCGATTCTTTTCGGGAAAATTAGATGCCCTTATGATATTACTTACGAATAATATCTTGTTATGGAAATATGAAGATTCTTCTTTTCAATATTGAATTTTTCACGATTCTGTTGATACTATGACCACAAATTTCACACGATGCTTATAATGGCATCTTGCATGTGGCCGCAAAATTTCATTTCGATTGGTTTTGTTTGTCTGAGATATTGAGGAACAAAAATTTGGAAGATCATATTTTATGCACCACTCTGTACGATTTGGCTCGTTTAGGAACATAAACGCGGCAATTGTAAACCGAAGTCACCTTGAAAATCTCAGGTCCCTAGGACAATCAATTCGAAATTTATCATGTTCACGGCCGGACGGTCCCATGGACAGAATTATTGAATTGGACCACGGATTCACAATCAGGCAGTCGAACCCTGGCGTCAGTTCTCGAGATCACTCGTTCGATGAACGAAGTAAGTCAATTCTCGAGCATATCGTCAAATACTCGTTCCGACGAAAGTGAACATTCATTTCGAACGGATATAATTAATGCAATTCCCTAAAATCTATGCTCAAATACCACGAACGTAAACGTTAGTCGAACGAGTGATCCCCTAATCGTTTGAAACCATTTTCGGCTCATTCGTTTGAGAAAAACGAGCATACAACAAACTCTATCGCTGACTGGGCAAAATTCTTCAAAAACTAGTATGGAATTGTGAACGAATTCATCAAACAATCAGGACCATTCAACATTTCTGATTTCAAATTGTTTCACATCTTCCTAGCTCTTTTGTGGACTTCTCAAATAAAGATTTAAATTAAATTTCCGCTAAGCTTATTCCACTAGTGATCCCGAAATTCGACTCTGCTTCCTGTCGAGGTTGTAACGCCACGAATATGGCTGTTCAACAATTACCATCGGAAATATTATTAATTCGAGCAATCCATTCCGAAATCCACGAACCTGAATTGAATGATATTCATGAAATTTCGATCCTGTTACAGCCAATATCCAATTAAGTTTGGCACGTTCATATTGCTCTCGGAAATCTCGGCTAACACATTTAGCCACCACCCTATTCGAATTGCGTGTATCACAAAAGGAAAGCGTCATACAATCGAAAACTCCAATATTATTATCTTTTCCAAATGAAAAAATGTGAGAGAACAGTAAGAAAAGTCAGTACTCAGATTATTACACTGCTCAACAATTGATAGGGATCACTTACTTGTTCTAAATTTATTTCTGAAATATTCGCTCCAAGATTATAAATTTAATCAGATATCAGAGTATTTTCAGTTGATAATATGGTTCACTTGAGAAAAGAATGAAACCACAAGAAGCCTGAAGTTTCTGTTAAGCTAGAACCTAGTTGGTCCCCCACGAGCTCGTCTCAATCATTCTACCCTACGAGGCATACTTTCGATCGAACGATTTATAAAATTTTGGGGCAAATTCGCCAAATATCCCGTAAAGCGTTAGAAAGGTTCTCCAGGTTATTGATCGGTTGTTCTAAGGTTGACAATTGTCTAGACATCTCAGACCAGACATGTTCGATGCAATTCATGTCTGGAGAGCGAGCTGGCCAGTCCATCCTATCAAAAGCATGAGTTTCTAGCGCTTCATTAACCAGACGACTACGGTGTGGACGGGCATTATAGTCAATTAAAATGAAATTCTCGCCCACGGCAGCCACAAACGGAACAATTATGGGTTCAATAATCATATCGTGATATCTCTGGCTGGTCATGGTGGTGTTCTGAAGAACAACCAACTGTGCGTTGGTTCAAACAAATGCCTCCCCATACACATAATAGAACCTCCGCCAAAAGCTGTTGTGGGTACCATAAACTGTTCTGCATACCTTCGACCTCTTTCCCTCCAAGCAAGAATACGTCCATCGGAGTTGACCAAACGAAATCTAGACTCATCCGTAAATAAACATCGGCTCCAATCTTCAAGTGTCCAATTGCGGTGCTTCTCAGACCATTGCCGTCGATGAACCCGGTGTTCCCTATTCAAACGGGGATGTTGTACCCTCCTACGTGATCTCAAACCACGAACACATGTTCGACGACTACATAGTCGTCGTCTTACAGTCTGGTTCGAAACTAGAACTCCTGTTGCAACTCTCAGTGATCTATTGAGCCGCGACGCCGGGTAAGTGGGATTTCTCCTAGCATTGAGGATCATGCTATTGATAGGATGGACTGGCCAGCTCGCTCTCCAGACATAAATTGCATCGAACATGTCTGGTCTGAGATGTCTAGACAATTGTCAACCTTAGAACAACCGATCAATAACCTGGAGGACCTTTCTTACGCTTTACGGGATATTTGGACGAATTTGCCCCAAATGTTTATAAACCGTTTGATCGAAAGTATGCCTCGTAGGGTAGAATGCTTGAGACAAGCTCGTGGGGGACCAACTAGGTACTAGCTTAACCGAAACTTCAGCCTTCGTGTGGTTTCATCATGAAATTTTGTGTTATTTAAACACAGAATTTTGAGTGTTCCTAATAAAGTCTTTTTTTCTCTCCAACTTTCCATTTTTTCATTCTTTTCTCAAGTGAACCATATTATCAACTGAAAATACTCTGATATTTGACTAAACTTATAATCTTGGAGGGAATATTTCAGAAATAAATTTAGAACAAGTAAGTGATCCCTATCAATTGTTGAGCAATGTATTAAAACTGGGGTCGTTATGGCTACGTTAGCCTTCCGGGAACTGCGACCATGTGTTGATAAAACCGACAACCTCTTTATTGTGTTATTTTGTCAAAAGCTTTCGTCATATGAATGAAAAAAAAGTAAACAATTTTCAATCACCTTTGAATTTCCGTTTCCGATACAAGCCAATATACTAATAAGTAATAATACTACTTACTTGTCAACACAATGAGCAGCAGTTATGGCCCAATTTTCATTCAAGAGGGCAGCACCGCACTTGTGCAGGAAGGTTGAAGTTCTCCATTGTCGAAGAGATATCTGCCAGGGCCACTTCCCAAAAGGTGCTTTTTCACCTCCGACAATTCTTGCTTCTGGGAACATTCTTCTCCCGCACACTGTTGCCAACAAAAGGGCCGAACTTATTATAACCATTTTGCAAGGCAATCATGCACACACTGTGGAGTCTCAATTTGTCCGAGAATTGGGAGTTATTCAATGGTGGAAATTTAGTGAAGTGTTTCTATTATTTTATCTAATTTCATTCAATGAACCACCCAATATATCTTCTGCAATATCAAATGAAGTTTTTTCATGAATTTCATGAGAAGAAGATTTCGATTTAAATTAAAAGTGGTGACAGTAACCTAGAGGTAGGCAAAAGTAGTGTTAGAGTGATAATGGGAACACATATGTTTTTTGAAAATCATGTAATTTTTTTCAACGTTTGAGTTCCATTTGTCAATTTTCTAATTTCGAAACAATATTTGGAAACGCCGAAAAAATTGCTTCGTAGCCATTTTATTCTGTTCAACCAACAACCCAAAATTTTTGCATTATTTTGGAATAATGTTGAATAATAATAAATAAGAAAAAATTGAAAAAAGTAACATTTGTGGCTACCCTCAAATTCGTAACTTAAAATATCAATATCGAGACTGTTGCATTCAAATGAGATCACTGTTCTAACTCAGCCAGAAACGATAATGTGCTTCATTCAATTCGATTGGAATACCACCAAATATTTTGATTTATGTTTCAGTTTTGGCAGGTGTTGATTCATCTTTGTTTCGTCCAGTTCATCACTATATTTCAGTCTGAAGCGCTGAATTTCCATTTAAATTTTTTTCAATGGTTTGCCATTTACAAATGATATGTTTCATCTGATTTTAATGTTTTTTTCGTTATGCAGATCTTTGTTGTTTCTATTCTCAAGAAACATAACCTGGGAACCAGACGTGGTTCGATAATCTCTCTTGGGTATTGAGCTATTGCGCTTATCATGAAAAGGAGTAATTGCCGAGGTTTTCATCTTTTGTTTATATTGAGAAAAACACGTGCTATATTGTTTAATATTCGAGTGAATTGAAACCCACTTTCTCAGTATATTATACTCAAAAAAAAAGAAGATTCATACGTTCAGGGCAGAACGATTATAAAGGGTTTTCCAATAAGAGGTGTTATTTTGAATAGCCCGCTATTTCGGTAGATGTCACGTTTGAAGTGCCTTTTTTTGACATTTGACAAGTAGAAACTACGCCATTAATAAAAATGGAACGATACATGCTTCAAGAACGCATTGAAATTATTTAAATTCACTATAAAAATGGTGAAAAGTTGGCAGAGATGCCAGAGACGGTTCATAAAACTCGAACATTTTTGGGTCATCGTGAAGCACCTTGTCGGACCGCAATGAAGAAATTGGTGGGAAAATTCGAGCTCTTGGAACGAGTAGGTGATGTAAAGAATAAAACCCTTGCGGTTTATAGTCCAGCGGAATCATTGGACCTTGGATTGCGCCTTCGAGAGATAATTAATGATTTTTATGGCCGAAATTGGATATTATTGATCTGTACAACGTTCACTTTCAACAAGACGGCGCTACGTGCCACACAAGCAACGAAGCCATTGATCGTTTGCGGGAAAAGTTTCCGGACCGTGTTATCCCTCGAAGAGGTGATCACAGTTGGCCACCGAGATCTTGTGATTAAACACTTTGCGACTTCTTCTTTTGGGGCTACGTGAAAGAGAAGGTCTACGCCAATAGCCCAGCGTCGATTCAAAACCACAAAGATGGAATTCGTCAGGCTATCGAGGACATAGGGCAGCCACTTTGCGATTTGGTTATAGAAATTTTCATTAAAAGGATATGGTCCTGTAAGCGTGGTCGTGGTGATCATTTGCCTGATATTATTTTCCACTATTAACGGCAGAGCTTCTCCTTTATAATGAGATAAACATCCGATCATTTATATTGAAAAAAGGCATTTTTCTTTGAATACCAAAATAACACCTCTTATTGGAAAACTCTTTATTTGGAAAAACTAAACAAGAGATTATTCAGTTAAGAATGAAAATGGAAAAACATTCTCAAACTCCACTGTGTTGGAAAACATAGGCTGACTTGAAACATTACAGAAACAAAGAACTAAATGAAAGTTTTGGCGGACAAATTAATTATTTCTAATGAAAATACCACAGTACAATTACCGGTGTAGGGTGTAGGAAAACACACATTACCGTGGTCGACTCAGTATTTCTCACATTAGTGCCCTCACTGTTCTGAATTATAAAATGACAACTGGGAACGCTATCCGGTTCCAAACACAACAGTAATTTCCACCAGTATTATCATTCGAATTATTTCGAGCTGTTATAATTATCGCGAACTGCTAAAAAGCCAATTTCACATAATTGCAAGATGTAATACACTTGATTTAAACTTTCACGTTGCAAAAAAAGTCACAAGAGCTTGGGAACGCTCACAGCACGCAGATAGGCCATTATCAAGCTAGCTGAAGAACTGAATTCAAACTTGTTTAACTTGGCCATTGTTTTGTTTTCAAGAATCGCGATTGGTCGTCTGGATTTTACCTTGAGAGGTCAAGAACCAGCCTCTGAGAAGTCTGTTAATTTGTAACGTGTGTGACGTTTTTGACGATCAAATGATGGTACACCTGTCTGTTCGTTTGTGATGCACAATGTGGAGCTAAGAACAACCATAATATATGTGAAAAAAGTTTAGTACTTCACTTACATCATTTTAACATTGATGAGTTTTTGTATGGTAAGATGATTCTGTATTTTGATGTGATACCAAAATGATCAATAACCTAAAATGTTCAGCTGAATTCAAAGAAATGTTTATATGTCAAGCTTTGAAATTTATATGTCAAGTTCATCAACACAGTTAAATCAACACACCAAATTCCTTTTTCTTCCATGCTTTGAGAATCCTGATAGTGGGCGTCACTTCCGACAGATGCATAAAAAAACCTGGAAAGAAATTATCCAGGTGGTGGCATAGTGATCCATTTGAATAGGTAGTCAAGCTGTTATTTAAGCATTGAAGTCCTATGTCATCGACTCAAAGCTTATATGGGAGTGACGAAAAAATGAATTGGGCAAAAACTACAGGGTTTCTTCAGTTTCGGTTATTGGTTACTCAAGAATTGAAGGACACAAACAGGCTCGGCATACTAGCCAAAACGGAGGAATCTTCCAGGAATGGATCATAACTTTAAAATTGCAAGGTCCAAAAAAGTTTCGATCTCAGAAAGAATAAGAGTCGCCTCCTCACTGACTTTCTAAAAGAACATTGTCTCCTTAGGAAGCATATGCTGAGAATTGGCTCAAAAGAAACTTACGGCTGCAGATTCTATGGAAAAAAAGAGAAAACTCCTTTTCACTCTGTTACAAAATGCCTCGCCACTGCGAACCAATGCAAATGATTTCTTGGACAAGAGAACCATAAGAAAAACGTGGATTTAGCCTCCTTGAAGTCCTGTCAGATACTGGAGTTGACAGAAGCTCTGAAACTGGAGGTAGCTGACCCTCCAGCCTTTATAAGGGGCACCAGTGGAATATAGCCCCCTCTAAAATCTACGATCTAGTAGTTCCACTTTGAAAGATATTCCTAACTCGTAGGTAAATCAAGAAATGACATGTAATTTCAACAGATTGGTTGGTACTTTTCAAAAATGATTAGCTTTTTGCATACGTCCGTTCACAAAAGTTCGAGCCGTCGGTTGGCCATGGAAATGTGGCATACTTCACTGCGTATATTAAAATTTTAGGTTATGTTGTTAATTTTCTTGTCAGATTGATACGCAATGTTGTCAATATTGCATAGTATTCTCTGATAACTCGCAAGCTCGTCGGATGAGGCCAGGTACATTCGGCAACGTTGACTTTATTTTAAGTTATGCAAATACTGCCAACTTCAGATAAATAAACAAACGGACTATAGTCGAGAAATTTTTAGCCGATGTAATAATATTTGACATCAATTCATTGCTCATGATTTTAACCCTATAGCTGATATGATCCTACTAACATTTTATGCTGTTTAAACAAATATAGAGACCATGTCAACCCACTCTCATTAATAGTCTGAGAAAAAATTTGCATGAGCTTACCCATTTGCTCATTTTTGATAGAACCAACAAGTTGTTCAACATCGTTAAACTTTACCTATCTTCTGGTGGTCCAGAAGGATGTCGTTAAATATTAAGCTTCATTAAAAATGTAATTTTCATAGTTCGTTATGCATACGTCTGCTAAGAAACATCTTACCGTTGTTCTACTATCATTAGCAAATCTAATAATAATAATAATAAATAATAAAAGAGTTTATTCAGGTATTACAGAAATAAACCCTAATATACTGTAGAGTTAATAGTAATATAATAACTGTGCACAGTAATAAACATAAAATCTCATTCTAAAACTACCACGAAATTAAATAATTTAGTTACTTACAATTTCTCTCAAAAAAATTTACAAGTCCAGGTAAGTGTCAAATCCTCTACTTTCATTTGTCCAGTCCGAGCAAGTGTCACAATCCATTCTATAAAATTTTCATTTGTCAAATTCGAGTTATTTATATTAGGCTTTGGTTTATAATTTTATTTAATCTTGTTTTCTCTAAATTCATTATCCATTTTTTCAATTGTTTTTTTAGGGTTATTTTGTTTTTCAAATTTTTTAATTCTGTAGGTACTAGAGTGAAGAGTCTTGGAGCTATGTAGGTACAACATCTTTGACCGATACTTTTCATAGATCTTGGGCGTTCAAAGTCTTTTCCGGTAGTTCTAGTTCCATAATAGTGATCTTTTGTTCTCAATTCTATTTTTTGTCAAAGATGTTCTGTAAAATTTTTAGCGCATAAATCTGCCTGACATCGGGTACTTGGGCCAGTTCAAAGAGTTCTTTACTAGAGAAAGTAATTTTTTTACCATGTACTATTTTGAGGAAATATTTTTGTAGTACATCCAGTCTCCTCCTGTGGCAGTCCAATACTCCTCCCCAACCAATTATACCATAGGATAACTGGGATTGTACAAGAGCATTATATAGTATATTCAGGTGTTTAGTACTCTTTATGATTTTCCTTATATATTGAACTTATGCAATATACCCCGCAGTTTTCTGGTTAAATAAATCATTTGCTGGTCCCATTTTAATTGTTGGTCAATCACTATGCCAAGATACTTCACGGAGTCAGCTCTAGGTATAATTAGCTCTTCATTGATTTTCAAGTCTACAAGATCCCGAGCTCTAGTTTTACTCGACGCAAATGCTAAGTATTTAGTTTTACTTTGGTTTAAGGTAAGTTTATTCAGTTGTAACCATCTATTTATTTGTTCAAAATCCTCCTTACAGTATTTTGCAGATCCAGCCAAGATGCTTCCTCATACAAAACCACAGCATCGTCTGCGAAACTTATGAATCGACCTTCACTTCCCATCTCTAAAAGACTATTTATGTAAATTAAGAAGAGAAGCGGCCCCAGAACTGTACCCTGAGGAATACCGTAAGTAATCTTTCTTCTTTCACTATATTTGTCATTATTATTACAACTTGCTCTCTATTGCTAAGGTAGCTCTTGACCAGGTTGTATATCGATCCACCGAATCCATAATTAAACATTTTTTCAAGTAATTTTTCGTGACTGACCGTGTCAAAAGCTTTCGCGAGATCAATGAATATCGCCAGTGTTGGTTTATTTTTATCGATATTCTCGTAAAGCTCAGTTGTTAGGGCTTTTATGGCATCTTCTGTCGAAAGTCCCTTCCGGAAACCATATTGTTTAGGGATAAAATTTTGTATTTCTCCAAGTAATCCATCATTCGTACCTTTAGCAATCTCTCAATAATTTTACCTATATTAGAAATCAGCGTAATTGGCCTATAATTAGTCATCTGTGACTTATCTCCACTTTTGAATACAGGCTTTACAATTCCTAGTTTTAAAATGTCGGGAAAGCTTCCCTTCTCGAAACAAGTATTTACCAGATAAGTAATCGGCCCAGCTATTTCCTCTTTATCTCTTTAGTGTTTCAGCTTTTATGCCATCATGACCGGTTGACTTTTTGGTTTTCAGTTCGGATATTACTTTAACGATCTCAGGGGGTTCTGCTGGCATAAGATAGAAAGAGTTATTTACTTTAAAATTTCTCTCGACGAAATTATTTGGCGTTTTTATTTGACTAGCATATTTTTCACCCAATTCGCTATAATACTCATTGAACGCTTGTGCAATTTCGAAATCATCATTAATTTTTTCTTTATTTTCAGTTACTATATAATTTATAATTATTCTATTTTATGTCTCCGTATCTGGATACGACCTCTTCTTCGTTTCATGGCCATTTTTTAGAGAATATCACGTCTCGAAGGTGCAGGATTGGCTCAAAAAATTTTCTTGAGAATATCCCCACTGAATAAGCTTTTAAGAGGTGAATGATCGTGTTTAGCCTGCTTTCCTTGAGTTTTCCTCAGGCTCTTTCGAAAAAATTGAGAAGCTTCGATTCGTTTCATATTGAATTTCTCACAGTTGGCTTTCTTACAGGACATTGTCGCCTCAGGAAGCACCTGTTGAGGATGGGATTATCGGAAACTAACGAGTGTAGGATTTGTGAGGAGGAGGTAGAAACCCCCATTCACCTAGTCACGGAATGCTTTGGCATTGTGAGTCTGAGGAGAGATGCTTGGGCAGAAACTTATAAGAGTGAGAAACTAGCCTCCTTGAAGCCTTCACAGTTATTAGATTTCATTAGATCTCTGGAACTGGAAGGCGAGCTGTGGAGGGTTTGGCCAGAACAGCTCTGTAAGGAGGCACAATAGACCTTAAGGTAGCAGTGAACTGTAACCCTTTTTAAACTAAACTGAACTAAAAACTACGTTCAAGAAGTTGAGAGTTGATAGGGGACCAATCTGGACAAGACTTTTGACGATGAGTGTATACATTCAAAGATGTTAATTCAAGGACGTGATGCTCTTTCCATACCTTTCAATAATACGAATATTCCAGCAGTACGTTCCTGTCTTCACTTTACGAGGGCATCATAAAGATTCCTGGGATGAGTCTCTTTATGTTTTTATTCTCTAGCCAGAGGCGGTCATCTTTCCACAGTTTTACTGTGGGATGTCTCTTGGGCATTCACTTAACGTACTTTATTCTACCTTTGTTGATCGCAAAAGTATTCTGCTCGAGTGGGTCATTCGGAATTTATGCTGAAATAACGGAATTCGTGCATTGATGCAGGAAAGTTGAATACAGAATGGAAAAATCCTAGCACCCTATCCAAACTCAACTGGATGAATATCAGAAAATCACAGCTTGTGTTGTTTGCAACCTGAAGTTTTGTATTTTAAAGAACGCAGGGTAGAAGAAGACTCGCTGTTCTATTTCTCTGCTCAAATGAATATTTTGTAATGAACTGTGGTGACTTAGTTTATCCGATCCAAAATTTTGTTTATGTTGTCGTGCTTGTGAGACCACTTCCTTCATTACTGCTACTGTTACAGTGTTTGCTGAATCTTTTTGTGTTCTTTGATACTCTGTATGCTTTCTCGTCGTGACTTAACAACACCTTCTTGGTCACTCAGGAAGCAAAGAAACCGAAGACGCTGTCATATTAGATATTTGATAGTAGTTGATAGCTTAAAAAGGGGGTTACAGTTCACTGCGACCTCAAGGCTTCAACGAGGCTAGTTCCTCACTCTTACAAGTTGCTCGCCAAAGGCATTCTCTCTTAGGTTCACAATGACATAGCATTCCGTGACTAGGTGAATGGGGGTTTCTTCCTCCTCCCCACAGAACCTACACTTGTCAGTGTCCGACAATCTCATCCCAAACAGGTGCTTCCTGAGGCTAAAGTGTCCTGTAAGAAAGCCAGTGAGGAGGTTGTAACTGTTTCTTACCAAGATCCAGATATATTTTGGATCTTGCTGTTTCAAAGTTCCGAAGGAACTTAGTGGAATGATCCATCTCTGGGAGATTACGCCAGAGTTTTTCCTTCTCGGCTTTTTCCTTCTCCAGAAACTCTTTTTTATGGTACATTTACCTATACATAGAAGGGTTCTGGGCCAATGAGTGACATTCGTGCGCCCTCTCTGGCAAGTGTATTAGCCTCTTCGTTTCCTTTGATTCCCGAATGGCCGGGAACCCAGGTCAAAAAAATTAGATAGAAGGAGCCAATCATGGCCCAAAACCTTTCTGTGGTATAGGCAAATGCACCAATAAGAAAGAGTTTCCGGAGAAGCAAAAACCTTAAAGAAAAGCAGTCTGGAGGATTTTTTCAGGAATGAAACATTCTAAAAAGTTTCCTCAGCACTTGAAAATTGCAAGGTCAGAAAGTTAAGCTTCCTCACTGGCTTCCTTAGAGGACATTGTCGCCTCAGGAAGCATGTGATGAAAATTAGACTAATTTATTCATTTATAAATAAATAAATAAATAATAAAATAGAAACTGACGAGTGTAGATTCTGTGGAAAAAAGGAGGAAATTCTATTCACTCTGTTAAAGAATTCCTCGTCATTGCAAAATACTTGATCTGATGTTTCATCTTTGGAGTGTTTCCAAATTTAACTCACATTTTCAGATGAAAATAAAAAATAGAACAGACTTCTCACGAGACCAAGCAACATTTTTACGCTATGTCTTGATTTTCTAGCTAGCGATAGTTCACTTCGTGTTGAGTTATGTAATAGTGAATCACGTGCAAAGTAACACTTTTAGAACCTTGTTCCTATCACTAATATTAACTCAGCTTCTTTCATCGGACAAATTGAGCTCCCAAATTTCATGCAAAAACTCACCAGCAGTAAAGTCACTCATATTCACCGAACTTGATACTTCAGTCTTATCAGTAGTTGTCACACCTATTTGAGAGGTCTGAGTAGGCATCGTGAAAACTTGAGGACTAGTAGATGAAACATTCATGGGTGCTTCTGTTGGTCCTTTGGTAGATGGTGATGCCTCTGTGAAAGTACTTGCAGGTGTGGTACTGCTTGTATTACTCTGGTCGAACGGTGGTGAAGAAGTGGTGATGTTGGCAGCAATTGACGCAGATGTGGTTTCTACGGCTTGTGAGGTTGTCAGATTTTGTTTTGGTGAGGAAGTTGATATGGTTCCTTCGTTTGATGGAACATCAGCTCCTGTAGAAGGGGAGACAGAAGGTAGTAGAACCCAACCATCTGGTGTAGTGATGGGCCTCCAATCTATTAAAATAGAGGAAAGAGGACTGGTTACTTAGCATGGAAAAAGCCTTTGTTTGAAATATTTCTAATTTTCTAATTTTGACTTGATCATTACTTAAAATTTCCTGAAAGATTTAACACCAAGTGAAATGCTCTATGATAATCATTCTAACCAGAACCTTTCACAAGAGTTCCTCAACTCATGCTAATTCATCAAAAACCTGTGATAATGATGTGGCAAATGCTAGAGCATTCTTCTGAAGATCTCATTATTGCTCATTTCAACTGAATAGTGTAATATACCTTCTGTTGTTGTAACAGTGTCTTCAGAAATATTTTTCTTGGTTGTGACCTATTCTACTGTCCATGTAACCAGAGATGGTGGCTGCGTTGTAATCGATTGTGTTGAAGGTTTTGGAGATTTGTTGTATCCAATGGTATCTCGTTCGAGGTGATTTGTTCACCAACTAACGGGAGTTCCGAAAATAAAAAAAATTCTTAGTGACATAGTAAAAAACCAATATTTTGATAATTACTGTAAATAAAATACAAGTCTTACATTCATCAAGGAAACAGTATCTATGGGTATATGCAAATACACTGATCAACAATTGCTAGGGATCACTTATGAACTTCTCTTCATTTGTATTTTTTCAAGTTATCTCGTGAATATCTGACATTATATGTTCTCTAAGGAAAAAGTAAGATGTTTTGAGTTGATTATATCAAAGTCTTTCTCACTTCATCGGCTCTTGTTCACAAAATCGATTATTATCTGTAGGCTGTTACAGGTGGAGTGAAAAGCAATGTGGTATTTGTTATTAAATCTGTTTTCCTCTCGTTCAAACACATAAGGTGACAATAATTGAAGAAATGAGAACAATATCAGCTTATCAGTCATGCCGAAAAGACGTTTGGCTCCTGTGCAACTGGACCAAATCACACGGTGGATACAGAAAGGTTTGTCCCAGCAGAAGTGTCCCGGCGGTTGAATGTGTCGTGAGTCGGGCTTGGAATAGGTTCATCCAAAACGTCTCAGTAGCTTATGTTCATGGGGGAGGAGGGCAGCGCAGTACAACAGCTGCCCAAGATCGTCGTTTGATCCTTAATGCTAGGAGAAATCCCACTTACCCGCGTCGCGGCTCAATAGATCACTGAGAGTTGCAACAGGAGTTTTAATTTCGAACCAGACTGTAAGACGACGACTACATGTTCGTTTGAATAGGGAACACCGGGTTCATCGACGGCAATGGGCTGAGGAGCACCGCAATTGGACACTTGAAGATTGAAGCCGATGTTTATTTACGGATGAGTCTAGATTTCGTTCGTATTCTTGCTTGGAGGGAAAGAGGTCGAAGGCATGCAGAACAGTTTATGGTACCCACAACAGCTTTTGGCGGAGGTTCTATATGTGTATGGGGAGGCATTTGTTTGAACCAACGCACAGAGTTGGTTGTTCTGCAGAACACCACATGACCAGTCGGAGATATCAGGATATGATTATTGAACCCATAATTGTTCGTTTGCGGCTGCCGTGGGCGAGATTTCGTTTTAATTGATGATAATGCCCTTCTACACCGTAGTCGTCTGGTTAATGAAGCGCTAGAAACTCATGCTATTGATAGGATGGACTGGCCAGCTCGCTCTCCAAAATGAATTGCATGGAACATGTCTGGTCTGAGATGTCTAGACAATTTTCAACCTTAGAACAAACGATCAATAGCCTGGAGGACCTTTCTAACGCTTTACGGGATATTTGGACGAATTTGCCCCAAAATTTTATAAATCGTTTGATCGAAAGTATGCCTCGTAGGGTAGAATGCTTGAGACAAGCTCGTGGGGGACCAACTAGGTACTAACTTAACCGAAACTTCAGCCTTTTGTGGTTTCATCATAAAATTTATGTTATTCAAAGACAGAATTTTGAATGTTCCTAATAAAGTCTTTTTTCCTTCAACTTTCCATTTTTTCATTCTTTTCTCAAGTGAACCATATTATCAACTGAAAATACTCTGATATCTGACTAAATTTATAATCTTGGAGCTAATACTTCAAAAATAAATTTAGAATAAGTAAGTGATCCCTATCAATTGTTGAGCAGTGTAGTTTTGAAATAGCCAATTGATAACTGAAATGCAAACGATTCAAAATGACACGAAGAAGTATAAATTTTATGCTACAAATGTGTATAGTCCGTTCACGAAAGGTTGAGCACATAGTAGGCGTTTTTTTATTTATCTGAAGTTGCCAGTATTTG
The DNA here is from genome assembly GCA_013421045.1 of Propylea japonica. Classification (NCBI taxonomy): domain Eukaryota; kingdom Metazoa; phylum Arthropoda; class Insecta; order Coleoptera; family Coccinellidae; genus Propylea; species Propylea japonica. Next base: position 19,035,535 of record CM024241.1, on the reverse strand, counting down.
CTGTCATAACGTAAAATAAAGTCAACGTTGCCGAATGTAACCGGCCTCGTTCGACGAGAATGCGAGTTATCAGAGAACTCTATGCAATATTGACAACATTGCGTATCAATCTGACAAGAACATAACCTAAATTTTAATATACACAGTGGAATATGCCAAATTTCATGGCCAACCGACGGCTCAACCTTTCGTAAACGGACTATAGAGAAATTTCATACTTTTAACTTGTCATTAAATAAGTTATCTTGTTCAAGAATTCAAAACTGAGGGCTCAAATAGAAACAGAGAATATTGGTTGAGTAAATCTCATCTACAGATCTCAAAATGAAAGAAAGAGTGGGTACTCGCCTGTTGATGAAGATACTGTACTGCTATGGTACGAAGAACAACTGTTGTTGGCTTCTCCGTTGTAGTCACAGTTGTAGTCTCAACCTTCGCTGTAGTCACTCTCACTTTAGTCGTTGTACTAGGTTTCTTAGTTGTCACCGTGGTTGGCTTTTTCGTCGTTTTAGTGGTACCACTTGGTTTTCTTGTTGAAATCGGTACTTTAATTGTCACTACAGGTCTCTTCGTTGGGCCTTTGGTTGGTTTCGTCGTCTTCAGCGGTTTTGCTGCATTCGTTGTTGGTTTAGGCCGACTCGTTGTCTTGACAGGTTTCGATGAAGGCTTCGAACTAGGTTTCGTTGTAGGTTTATTTGTAGATTTATGGGTACTCTTGGTTGTCGTCGTTGTAGGTTGGGTCGTTTCGTCGTTGTAAGTTTCGTTGTGGTCCGTGGAGCGACTGTTGAACTGGGGGATCCATTAATTGATAAGAATGTTGTAAGTTTTTGAGCAATGGTTGTAGTTTCTGTTTCTAGAGAAGTTTCAGCTAGGGATGGTAACCTTGTGAGATTTTGGACGATGAATTCTGTGGTTAATTTAGGTTTCGTTGTAGTCTTTTCATCTTTGGTTGATAATGTCGTTGATTTCTCTGTTGTAGTTGTCGATGTTGTAAGTTTTTCTGTTGTTGTCGTTGAATGCATTAGAGTTGTGATGACTGGCTTCAATGTAGACAGCCTATTAGGGGGTTCTCTTGATGGTATTATATCTGTGTCTATAGTATTATCTATCTCGTTTACTGTAGGCATCTGGCAACATGAGCCAAAATAAAATTTGTCTATACAGGTACCTAAATGTGTTCCATTCGCTTTAAGGCAGTTTATGGCGAACATACATATCCCTTTCTCGTTCGTCTTCCTGGATATACATGGCAAATTTCTTATATTTCTACCCGTTGTTCCTGAAAAAAAATCATGAATGAGAAAATTGTCATTGTATTGATTTTCATCGCTATCAAAAAATTTGATCCGAGTTGAATTCGAATCTTAACTTCGAAAGACAAAGTAAAACTGTCTTGTATTTCTGTAATGCCCACTTTAACACATAATTGTTTGAGTATTAGATGCAACCAACCATCATAAGCTTCTGTTCATACTTCGAATGACTTACGTTACTCAAGAAAATAGCTGGTTTTTAACAGTCTTTTCACAGATGAGTAGACTACTAAGTGGGCATGAAATCTTCATCATTATCCTGAATGTATGTAGGTATATTATATTCAACAGTTTTTTTTATGTTTAAAGTGGTTTTACATTGAGATTTAGTCTCAGTATATTTGTATAACAATAGAAGTCATTGGCAATTGGGAATCGGACAACGTCTTTAGGATGTTTTTACCCGAATGTATATAAATATTTGTATAAACAGGTACAGGGTTTTTCACTATAATTTACCTATCCTTCAACTTTGTTATACTAAAAGAGATACAGAAAAATGTTTCATACAAAAAATTTCACGAAATAGACTGAGGTTTCACAATATGAATTCACATAATGGAATATGATGGCAACTTCATTTTTTTCAAATGGAACCTCTGTATATCTTTCCATATTTGGCAAGCTCTATTTCCCTGATTTCGAATATGTATGTAACATATTTTGGTCTATCTCTTTTATTCTGAGTACCAAAGAGTTTCTAATTTCAAGAAATATCTGGCAAGCTCTGTTATTTTTTTTTCAAGTGGCAGACTGCGTTCACTAAAAATGCCCATTCTTGTAGTTATGATAACGTCAATTGGAATATATACAGGGTGAACAACATATTGAATGCAACTACATTTTTCAAATGGGATACCCTGTCCTGTATACTCTTTCATCTTTTGATAGGCTATTTCCTCCTGATATCGAATAATATGCGCATGTGAGTGTGTCTCTTCTATTTCAGAGTTCCAAAGTTTTGAAATGATGATACCGAATAAAAGAATATGTGAAATACCAACAAAATTTCTTTAAAGAACAATTTACTTAAAAGAACCATTTCAAAATTTGTATCTCCTTTAGTAC